>PVKC010040265.1:0-12362 GCA_004027635.1 Crocidura indochinensis | reverse complement strand
AAATTTTTTTTTTTGTTTTTGGTTTTTGGGTCACACCCGGCAGTGCTCAGGGGTTACTCCTGGCTCCATGCTCAGAAATTGCTCCTGGCAGGCACGGGGGACCATATGGGGCACCGGGATTCGAACCGATGACCTTTTGCATGAAAGGCAAACGCCTTACCTCCATGCTATCTCCCGGGCCCCTATTTTAAAATTTTTTTATTATGACACTATGATTTGCCAAGTTGTTCATAATACAGTTATTTCAGGCATTAAATGTTCCAATTTCACATCAAGGTCACAGTGTGACCTTCCCTTTACCAGTGCCCCCAATTTCCCTCCTATCACCCTAGCCTATCCCTTGCAGACATAAACAAATGTACTTCATATTGTTTATTGCAACACAAAGGCAAATAGGTTTATAAAAACTTAAATCAATACGGGGCAATTCATGATCACTGTTCTATATCCAAAGGGTGCTTCTAAAAAGTCAGTGTCTGAGGGGCTGTTGTGCTGGTTGGTGCTAGTTGAGCCTTCTGTGTTATAGTTTAGATTCATTGAGCTTAGATTTTTTTTTTTTTTTTTAGAGTTGAAGCAGAGTATCACATTTTATTTTTATGATGATGGTATAGGTCAGAAGCCAGAAAAGTATGGCTTGCGTGTCAAATCTTGTCCAAATCTATTTATCTTTCTTTTTCTTTAACTTTTTTTTTATTTTAATCATAGTGGTTTACATGATATTCACAGTAATATTCCATTTACAGATAAACATTGAATCAGGGGAATTCCCCTCACCAAGTTGTCTTCCCTCCACCTCCATTCCCATTCTGTCTCCCATATCCTCCACCCTCTCCCCAGGGTCTTCTAGATTGAGTGACTCCCTCTGTTTCTGGTTTATTACTTGGTGATCTTATATGAGCTTAGATTTTTTTTGTTGTTTGTTTGTTTTGTTTTGTTTGGGTCACACCCGGTAGTGCTCAGTGCTCCTGGCTCCATGCTCAGAAATTGCTCCTGGCAGGCACGGGGGACCATATGGGGCACCGGGATTCGAACCGATGACCTTTTGCATGAAAGGCAAACACCTTAGCTCCATGCTATCTTCCAGGCCCCGAGCTTAGATTTTTTTAATGCAACTTTCCAATCAAATTTGCTGTGATCCTTCCTACTGGGCTGATGTGACTATGAAATTTGGGGGTCCAGGGGCCCAGAATGATAGCAGAGTGGTAGGGTGTTTGCCTTGCATGCAGCTGACCTGGGAAGAACCTGGGTTTGATCCCCAGCATCCCATATAGTCCCCTGAGCCTGCCAGGAGCAATTTCTGAGTGCAGAGTCAGGAGTAACTCCTGAGCGGTGTCAGGTGTGGGGGGGGGGGGAGAGGGAGAGAGAGATGGAGGGAGGGAGGGGCCATTTCTACCTAGGAGGGTGTGGCTGTGGCTGTAGGCTACTGTGACTTCAGGCAGAAAGGGGAGCCTGCTGATCCCCACCCAGAAAGTCCCACAGTTGTTGGTCCAGGCCATTCTACCTGGGGATTTGGAAACATCATGTTTTTTGTTTGTTTGTTTTGTTTTTGTTTTCATTTTTAAATTAGTGTGGAGCTGGGCTATTTTTCTGCTGGCAAGACAGTGAGGGCAGGGGGCTTTTGTCACAATTCTTATTCCTCTTGTCCTCCAAAAGGCAAAGAAGGGATTGTGAGAGGAAATACAAAACACATTTTCACAGTAGGAAAAGCTGATTCTGCTCAGAAATGTGACCTCATTTAATCCACTCTGGAACACCATGGTCTTAAAGGCCCAAATTCACAGATAAGCCCAGCGATGCCACATGTCCCAGACACCAGCACCCATACCTGATACTCACTAATACCAGGTATGGGCGAGGAAAAAGCAGCAAAAGGAAAACGCTTTGCCTCGAAAGTGATTTATCCACAGATAACTGCAAAATGTCTCCATTGGGGCTGCATTTACTCATCCCCTAATGCTTTCTCCTATATACTAAACATTGCTGTAGACATCAAGATACAAAGAGTCATAGTCCCAGCCGCACAGTTTAGGGATTAATATCAAATATATGTTCTAAAATTCTAAATATGCATTATTTAGAAAATCAAATGTTTCTGTAAAGAATAAGGGGAAAGACACCATTGGTGCAGTTTTAGCTCTGAATGTAAAGGAGAGTCTTTGTATCTGAGCTATTTCACAGCTACCTGAAATGATGGTAAATACCGTAGTTTTCTAGGTAGAACAAATTAAGAGCATTCACTTGCCACTTATTGTATACTGACTTAATTTAGTTAAATGTTAGTAGTTCCCAACAGGTCAATTGAGAATTGCATTTTGGGTTCAGGTATATAGCTCAGAGGTAGTGCCATGCATGAATGTGAAGTCTAGTATTGATTCCCAGTGACTGACTCTCTCTCTCTCTCTCTCTTTCTCTCTCTCTCTCTCTCTCACACACACACACACACACACACACACACAAATTGCATTTTTCACTGTTGTAATCACTGAGCAGAGAAGCACCATCAATGCCACTGAACCATCCAGAACTGTTTCATGTTCTACAACATGTATGATGATGGGGCACAGAGTCCCTGAAGAGGGTACTGGAATGATTTGGGAAATCATTTGTGGGGGTACACAATAAAAGCCATGGGTGCAATGGGGAGGCATTTTCTGTTTGCTTAGAGCAGATAGATTTCCAGGAGGGCACAGGGTGAATTTTGTTTTCGTGAAAAGGGGGCAACAGGCCAAAAGACATTTGGGAGCCTCTTGATATAGCATAATGAAGAACTGCCCACTGTATTCATGGCTTCTAAGTAGAGTCTGCCTGATACTGATGTGGGGAAAAGGCTGTCTATTATTTCCTGAAGTGAGACCCCAAGTCCATTTTCCACTTAACTGCCAAGAACTAAATACTTTTATTTCATCCTAAAAGTAAGAAATGCTTCCATTTAATACTAAGAGCATTTTCCACTTAACTGCCAAGAACTAAATACTTTTATTTCATCCTAAAAGTAAGAAATGCTTCCACTTAATACTAAGAGCAATAAATACTTTTTTAATGTGTTTTTTTAAACATATGCTAAATCTCCTGGTTCTGCATCAGCTGAAACCACGTCGCTGTAGGCAAGTGCTCAGCAGCCTCCACAGACAGTCCTTCATGTTAGCAGCGGATTATACAACTGAGACGTGCTGCACAGGCTCATCCGGGCATTTACCTACTTGTGTGCCTACTGTGTCGTAAACTATTTTTATTTCTTCTTACTTTCCATTTACTGTATTGTATTGGTTTTTTTTAATGTGTTGGTCGAAGCGTATCTTTGAACTGTATTTTGGGAGAGTCCATTAATCTACAACAAAGGAGCCAAATACATGAAGTAGAGCAAGGCCAGTATCTTCGACAAATGGTATTAGGAAAACTGGATAAAATGAAACTAGAACCATATCTCACAAGAAGTATTCACAAATTCACAAGAAGTAACTTGCAGGAGATTAAAAAAACCTAGAGAAAAAGACCAGGATACACAAAATAGACTGAAGAAAACAGAGGCATAACTCTCCAGAAAATGATCCTCAGATGTGTGTTTAAGAAGCTGACCACAGAGGTAGACAACAGAAATAAATGAGACAAAATCAAATTCAAAAGGTTTTATATGGCAAAAGAAACTCAAGCTCAAATAAAAAAGACAAGCTAAAATGAAAAGGGACCGAGTGGGAGAAAATATTTGCAATAATACATCAGATAAAAGGCTGATAGCCAAGATTTATAAAGCACTCACAAAGCTCAACCGATAACCAAAAGCCAATTAAAAATCCAATAACCCCATCCAAAAATGGGGAGAGGAGATGAACAGACACTTCCCCAGAGAAGATTTATGTGTGGTTAATAGGCATATGAGAAAGTGCTCATTGTCACATATTGTTATGGAAACGCAAATCAAAATGCAATGAGATATCACCTTACGCAGTGCGAAAGGCATATTATCAAAAAGTCTGGAAATTGTCAGTGATGGTGGAGATGTGGTTTTTAAACATATGCTAAACTCCTGGTTCTGCATCAGCTGAGACTATGACCGTGTAGACAAGTGCTCGTGTGCCATGTAGTTCAACCTCTGTGGAAAACAACATAGAGATTTCTTGAAAAAATAAAAATGTGCCTTGCAACCCAACAATACCACTTCATGGCATCAAAACACAAAAACATCAATTCAAAGGGATGTGCACACCTATAGGCACTGCAGCACTTAGTACTGACAATAAGCAAGATATGGAAACAGCCAAAATATACAACCACAAAAGAATGGACTGAGAAGTTGCCCTATATTCACACAACGGACACCTTGTGGCAGCAGAGAAAGGATGTAGGGCCAGAGGGACAGTACAAGGGGGAGGGCGCTTTTGGCTTGCAAGTCATCGGTCAATCTGCATTTGGTCCCCCAGCATCCCATATGACCTGGAATACTGCCAAGAGTAATTTCTGCATGCAGAGACAGGAGTAACCCCTGAGAATTACTGGGTGTGGCAGGGAAGGGAGAGAAGGGCATGGGAAAGAGGGAAAAGGAGGGAAGAAAGGGAAGGGGTGGGAGGGAAGAGGAGGAAAGGGAAGGAGTGGGGAGGGAAGAGGAGGAAAAAGAAGGAGTGGGGAGGGAAGAAAGGGAAGGGAAAGGGAGGAGAGAAATTAAAGGGGAGGGGAAGAAGGAAAGGGGAAGGGAGGGAAGAAGAGGAAGGAGAAAGGACAGGAGGGAGGAAGAAAAGGGTGAGGAGGAGAGGGAAAGAAGGTTAGGGGAGGGGAGGGAAGGGATTGAAGAGGAGGGCAGAAGAAAAAGGAAAAAGCAAGATAAGAACTAACTATGCAATAATGGATGAACCTAGAGGGTGATGCTGGCAAAGAGCAGATACAGAAAGATCTCTCTCATCTGTGAGATCTGAAGCTGCACAGTATGAGAGCAGCTGATCCACAGATCTGAGTTTCCCAGGTCTGTGGGAGCACAGGGTGGAAAGGGGGAGAGGAGGGATCTGGGACACTGGTGGGCACTTTGGTAAGCACTTTGGTTTTGGGTGTAGTGTGGTAACAATGTACAAAAAAAACATCATTGATAGATAGAACCATAAATCACAGTATAACGGTGGAATTCATTAGGAGGAAATGAAAGTATTTAAAGAGCCTTTAATAAAAAAAAAGACATTATAAAATATTGGTCATAAACATCAATATGAAGGCTCAGAAGGTTGAGAATGCAGCTCTCCTTTGACAGATGTTCCTTATGAACACAGATTATGTCTCACACATATTTAACTTCTATTTGATAACTGCAATAGAGGTAGAAGCTTCAACCAATGATAAACATTTGCTGAATCACTAGCCAGCTAAAAATTATAAAAATCATGTGACTCAGCAAAACGATCAACCTTCATTTTCTGAGACTATAAATACTGTACCATAGAGAACCAAAAGTGACTTAATTACTCCATCATTGATTTCAATGTTATGAATTCATTTTAAACAAATTAAATTTCTTTTCTAAAAAAAGGCAATTATATAAATTACACTGCAAATTATCTAAATTAAGAGTTTCTTCTTACTTCCAAAAAGGCTTAAGAGCAGGAGGGAAAGATAAGTTTAAATATGTTAGTGACCTTGGTCATCTTCTAATATTCTCTACTCAATGCACTGCACCATCACATAATTAATTTTAAAACCCAGAATATTTCTAGACACTTTCTAGAAATTGGATACTGTCTATTGCCTCAGACCTCTTTAATCTGGAGAAAGGTTCTGCTGTGGTTACTGGAAGAAAAGGGCAAAGGGTAGGAGGACTGGGTATGGGTGATCTGGTAATGGGATGGCACCAGAACGTTGGTGGCAGGGTGGATCTTCTACCCATATTAACATGGAAGTTATACCCCTAAAATTCTAAACTATTGTGGAGCAATAAGTCAGTAATAGTAATAAAAAAAAGAAAAAAGCAATCTTTAAAACTCTTTGGCTAATATTATACTTGAGCTTCCATTAATTAAGTCTCCTGTTATTTCCTAAATAATCTCAAGGATAATGTAACATTTCTCCCTTTGAAGTCGTGAATCAAACCCAAGGCCATACAAAAGTGAGGCACATGATCCAGTGAGCCTCATCCCTGGCCCCAAAATCTTTTTTGTTTTTTAATTTTTTATTTGGTTAAAGAACAGTGATTTACTTCTTATCTTACTCTTTCTCTTTTTTTTTTTTTGGTTTTTTTTTGGGGGGCCACACCCAGTGACGCTCAGGGGTTACTCCTGGCTATGCGCTCAGAAGTTGCTCCTGGCAGGCACGGGGGACCATATGGGAACCGGGGGATCGAACCGCGGTCGGGTCCGTCCTAAGGCAGGCACCTTACCTCCAGCGCCACCGCCCGGCCCCAATCTTACTCTTTCTCATCATTTCCTTCCTTCCTTGATTTCTTTCCCTCTCTGTCCTATTCTTCCTAAGCTCTTGGCATCAAGGGTGATCTAAGCATGCCACTCTTTCCTACATTCTTTTTTCTCATCCAGTTATTCTCCATACCACTGATAAGTGAAACTATTCTATGTCTGTCTTTCTTTTACTGGCTTACTTCACTCAACAAGAGATCTTCCAGTTCTGACCAACTTGCATGATTTCATCACTCCTTACAGCTGCATAGTATTCCATTATATATATATATATATATACACACACACACACGTATACACACATATACACACACACACCTATCTTCATAATTCATTAATCTGTGATTGATACCTAGGTAGATGCCATATCTTAGCTACTGTAATAAGTGCAGCAATAGGGGCCTGGCGGTGACGCTTGAGGTAAGGTGCCTGCCTTGCCTGCGCTAGCCTAGGACAGACCGCGGTTCAATCCCCCGGTCTCCCATATGGTCCCCCAAGCCAGGAGTGACTTCTGAGCACATAGTTAGGAGTAACCCCTGAGCGTTAACGGGTGTGGCCCAAAAACCAAAAAAAAAAAAAAATACAAAAACAAAAACAATAAGTGCAGCAATGAATAATGGTGTACATACTTTCTCTAAAATCTGTTTTTAAAAGACTGAACACATAAATCAGTGATTTATTTACTATGGTGATTAAAAAAATCAAGTAAGATATAAATGTGAACTGGACCAATAAAACTATGATGGTTCGAAAAGGTGGATCTCATTAGTACAGCACCTTGTCTATGTTAAGGCCACTGTGTAGGTGATACCCTGCTTTTGCCAAAAACAAAGGTGATACCCCAACTTCCTCTTTTCTTTTCACCTACCCATTTGATATGTAAAAGTCCATCTGAATCTCACACACACCCAATTAAATTTGTGTTGGTCATGCTTGGGGTGCACAGAGATACCACAAGGTAAGAAGCCAACCAGACTCTTTCCTGACTGGTTTGGTTTATTAATTCTACATGGCTACCCTACTGCAGACCTGCCCGCCTGGCACTGGAAATATGGCACTTAGGCTGATTTCACAGGCCACCCTACACAAAAATTAGGGAAGCCCAAGAATAAACTGCCTATTGCTCAAGTAAGAAAGCACTAAACACCAGCCTTAAATTCATATGGTCTATAATAATTCACCACTGATGACATAGTCAAGTAGGTGAAGTGACTGTTCAAAACTATGACTACTGAATTAAAAATAGCAGAGGCAGTGAGAGTTGCTAGGAAACCATTTCATTTATCTATCCTTCCTTATAGTAGGGAAAGAAAGAATGGTAGGAAAATGATGGTGGACCTGACGAGTTCTGTTTTACTGTCAGAGAAACAGCTTTCTCCCTGTCACTTATTTTTTTTTTAACATATTGCAGAGGCAGAGGAACACAATCAATTCCAAAGTTCTAAGCTTGGTACATTAATTTCAACAGTTGAGAAGTTACTATAAAGTAAATAGAAATAAACAAACACTCAAAATGTAAAGCAAAGAGATAGGAGAAATCTAACAAGACACCGCTTTGTTCTTCATTGAACAGAAAAGTATCCGAAATTCTACATTTTTTTTTAAATGCTGAACATTTAAAACTTTGATTTTATGTAAAAAAGAAAATGTGCTTTTTGACGTAGGGTTGAGATTAGAATGCCTCCTAAGCAGTCTCAAGAGGCCAGGGTCCCCCACCCCCTGATGATACAGAACAAACCAGCACAGCAGCTCAATGCAAGAGTCCAACAGTACAGTGCCGTGATGGGTACAACCAGGACCATCCCCAGTAGATCTTGGGGGCCTAGGGCAACAGTGATGATGCTTCGGGTATCATGTGGTGCTAGGGATCAACCCAGGGTCAGGTGAATGCAAAGTATGTACCCCCATCCCTGCACTCTCCTCAAGTCCTCCAGCCCCCCCACCCAAAAAAGATGTTTATCATCACCAAACTCAAGCCAAAGAAGCAATAACATGATGGGTAAAATCCTCAAAACCTAAGAAAATGGACTAAAAAGTAAAATCATTGGGACTGTGTGGGAAAGAATTTACTTTAAAATTCGATTCACAGGAAGAGATTGCTTCAAGGGTGAAGACACATGCAAGGCTCTGAATTCAACCCCTGACACCATGGTGCCTCCATGTCTCACCCCCGTGGACTTGGGACCCCTTCCACAAATATTCTGATTTCACAGAAACTTTCTCTTGCTTAAATTAAAAAAAAAAAAAAGTAAGCATACTGGATGCGTTTCTTACCATAAGGCTTTTCTTCTGTCACTTTCCCAGTAGAATCCAGTGTGTCCGTAGCTTTCCCCAGTTCTCCCACAGCAATATACCTCTAGAGAGGGAGAGACAAGAGAGTGAAGAGGTCATAAGGAAAACGAAACTGCTGAGGCATGTCTTCAAGGTCATACAGAATTTTACTAATATTACCAACCTGATCCATCGCCAAGACAACAGTAACAGATTGTAATAGTTTGTGAGCTGCCGAAACATGTTTGTGTAAATAGAAGAGTCACAGACTTTGCACACCAGTGAAAGTAATAGAGTGCTGGAGTGTATGACTGGGACTTACAAAGAAACTTGTTACAAATTAGAAGTGAAGTCTGAGTTACACCCTGCAATGTTCAGGAATGAATGACACCTGGTGGTACTTAGGGCATTCTATGTGATACTGTGGATTAGAACCTGTCAGTTACATGCAAACACCCCCTGTACAAGCTATCCCTCTGGTCCTCTTATTACAATTTTGAAAATCACTTGATTTTGAAGGAAAACAGTCACATGCAGCTGTGTGAACACACCAACACTGTACTTTGGAACCACGAAAGGATCTTCAATTCAAGTTCCACAGGAAACACAGAGAAAATGTCAGAATTAGAATTTCCACTGAAACCAATCTGTAGCTACAGGGAGCAATTTCTAAAAGTGGAAACTTTGATGCAAAACAGGAAGTTTATGATGATGGTGAAGGCATCAGACAAATAACCAGAAAATATTTAAAATTCAAGTTGCCCAGGAACAAGAATATGTTTCACTGCAGCCAACGTGCCACTTGATGAAATCAACCTTCGATTCTAGAGTCAGTTCCTTTCACAAATATACAACACAGATAGGAATACAGTAAAGCACTTAATTCTTCTTTTAAAGAATTACAGAATAACCATGAGATATGAATTTACCAAGTTTTTAATCATTTTATTTCCCCAAAAAACTCAGAACTGGTTGGGAGTAGGTGGAGCAAGTGCCTGTTACATAGAAGGCTTAGAGTTGAACCCTTGGCACTGCATGGCTTCCCAGCACTGCTGGTATAGAGATATAGGGGCCTCTAAGTACCATCAAAAGTAATCCTGGTGGGGCCGGAGAGATACCATGGAGTCAGGGTGTTTGCCTTACATGCAGCAGGATGGTGGTTCAAATCGAGGCATGCCATATGGTCCCCTGAGCCTGTGAGGAGCGATTTCTGAGCATAGAGCCAGGAGTAACCCCTGAGCGCTGCTGGGTGTGACCCAAAAACCAAGGGAAAAAAAGTGATCCTGGTGATCGCAGAACCACTGACCCTGAACAGCAACATCAGTGACCCAAACCCCACACAGTAGGTCTGCACCACCAGGCCGAACATCTCCAGGAATGGTCTCTGGGTCCCTGAGCCCCACTGGGAAGAACACCCAAAACTGTCCTTAGAACCAACAAAAATGTTCTGTGAACTCAATAATGAACCAATCTTTTGTGCCACTTCAATCACTGTGTGTGTGTAGATGAGCCTTGAGTCCATCTGGTCTGTGCCTTAGATAAATTTAGTCTGTTATTAGTATTAATAGATATTAATAATATTGTTATTTTGAAAAGATGAAGGATAAACACAGAATGATAGCACTTTTCTGAGGTACTTAGGATATACACCATATATATATATACATATATATATATATATATATATATATATATATATACATATATACACATGTAATACCCCATGAATAGGATAGAAACTCCAAACACTGTAGTTGTCAACATTTACTGGGGAGTAGTGTCCAAAACACATGGAAGAGGAACAACACAAAGCCTCGACTATCCATTATACCATAAAGAAATAAGCAACAATGGAAACAATGGCCTAGAGTAAACAGGTATGTAATCAGCCTTTTACTACAAAGATAGACCTATAATAATGTCTTAGGAATCTTATACACAGTTACAGGTGAAGAATATGATTGGAAGCCAGTGGAAGCATTTTATAACAATGTGTTTTAATGCCTTAATTTTACTAGATTTAAAATAACCTCTCAACTTTTCTGTCCACAGGGGTTCTTGGATACAGAGGATGGACACCCTAATTTGATACCTCAGTGCTCAGTCACACTAGATATCATATTCAGTTTGCATTATTAAAATATCTTGATAAAACACTCCAATATCCCCCTTTTTCTCTGGTTTATGGCCTCTTCGAACCACAGACTTATATTACAGGACCTTTCCATCAAACATGTTTTGGCAAATTAACATGTCCTTTCTTTCTTTTTTTCTCTCTTCTCACTACTTCTTTCTTTCTCCCCTTTTTTCTTCTACCGCTTCTTCCTCCTCCTCATCAATTCAATCTATGTTAGATAAAACCCCCACTGTTACTTTCTCTTTAGGAAAGGAATTTAGATACATAAGATACAGCGGACAATACTAAGTAGGGTAGCCACCTACAAAGATAGACCTCATTAACACATTGTTTAGTACTCCAGACGTGAAAATTATGTGTATCCTAAATTGTTCCAGTCATTATCTAACCAGAAACCTTCATTTAGGAAAGCCCAACCCCATCACTGACGAAATCCCTAGAAACTGAGAAAACCTCCCAACTCCAACATACCGACCCAATCTCTCTTAGTTGATTTATTAATTTTTTTACCTTATTTTAACTATATTTGCCTATTTTTTTGTTCTCCTCTCTTATCTTTTGCTCTCTCTTCCTCTTTTTCTTAAGCTATACCTAAGCTAATTATTGTATGCTTTTATGTGGGCATGAATACATAGAGAGAAGACTCCTCCATGAGAGCCAAACCTAAATTGTAAACAACCCATGCCTATAGTATATATAGCCCCTCCTATATTCTATCCCTCCTTCCCCCTTCAGAAATTCTACTATCCCATCACCCCCCAATCCCAATCTGATATCCCACTTTATTAATGTTCTTTACCCTCAGTTCTTAACCCTAGTCTAGGGATTGGCCTATGATCTATATAACAACCAAGATCTCTAATTCCAGAGGCTTGATTGAGACAACTGCAATCAAGTGGACCTTCTGGAAACATAATGAAAGACTCTATCTTAGGCTTTGTCCTAGGATCGGGCCAAAAACCAAGACCACCAATTATAGAAGACTGATTAAAACAACAGTGATGGAACACAACTCCTAGAACCGTAAAAAAAGACTCCATTCTAGGTTCCATCCTTTGACCTGTGCAAATACCAAGATCTCTAGCTACAGAGACATGATTTTATCATCCACAACAGAGCAGAAAGTATCCAGACACCACAAAAGGACCTAGGGGAGAGTAAAAGAACATGTACGGAGCCTGTAGTTATTCCCATGACATTATACTTCAAGGGCGGAGAAACCCTGTATCTCTTAGACCAAGGGAATTCCCTTTCTAATCTACCCAAAATCTACTTTGCCTATGCAAGGAAAAAAAAAATAGAAGCACAAATTAATTTTTTTAGTTTTGTTATTGCTGTTGTTTGTGGGGTTTTTTTGTGCATTGTTTTGTTTTTATTTTAGTACCTTGGTTACTGTGGTTGTTGTCTTGCTGTGGTGCTTTGCGAGTTTTTGTTTGAATTTTTTATGTTGTTATGTTTTCCTTCTTTTTTCCCTTTCTTCTCTTAAATTGATATTTATAGTCTCTAGAACAGGGGTCTCAAACTCGTGGCCCATGGGCCGCAAACAGCCCTCCGTACAACATTTTGTG
>PVKC010040264.1:0-12376 GCA_004027635.1 Crocidura indochinensis | reverse complement strand
AGTTAGTCCTTTTGTTCCTGTTTAGAGGAGTGGGTGGTATTGTGCTGCAGAATGCAGCAAGAATCACCATAGAGCCTACAAGTTTGCCTAATCTTTTTTTTCACAACCCTGTTGTTTTAGGTGGAACCACTCCTGCCCAATGGGAAGATATTACAGGAACTACGCCATTGACATTTGTCAATGAATGTGTTTCCTTCACCACCAATGTGTCTGCCAGGTATGGTTTCCCTGCCTAGAGCACTCACTGGGAAATGGGCCTTCCTAGAAAACAATAGCATCTGTGGCTTCCATTCTTTACAAGTCAGCAGCTGGAGGTGTGATTTTCAGTAAGGTCTGCATTTCCTGTCCATGTTTTATACCAAATCTGTTTGCAAACTGACTTGTGATGACAGCAATCAGATTTAGATGCAATCAGTCCCAATAAAATTTAAGGAAAAGAAGTGATTGTCTATAGTTATCTAGTACAATCCATTGGTTGTTGTGATTTATTTGTTGTTACTGCTTTTTTTTCTGTCACAGTAATCTTCAGAATGATTCATTTCCAAAGCTGGAGTGATAGTACTGTGTGGAGGGTATTTGCCTTGTATAAGACTGACCTGGGTTCAAGTCCTAGTATCCCATATTGTCCCCTAAACACCGTCAGAAGTGATTCTTGAATGCAGAGCCAGGAGTAATCCGTGAGCATCCTTAGGTGTGGCCCAAAAACTGGAAAGAAAAAAAAAGAAAGAAAGAAATGAAATTATGTATTTCCTGCTGAGTTAGCAAAACAGACTGAACCACATTTTCCCACAAAGTAATAATAAAAATACCATAGCATGATTAAATGCCTTGGTGGTTTCTTTTTTTATTATTGTTTCCTTGGCATCTAACAGGTTTGAGTTTCATCTATGTATAATACATCTCTGAAAAGCTGAATTTGTTATTTCAGAGGAGTCCAAGGGCTCTGTTGGTTCATAATGTCAGTTGCCATTTGTCTTCTCTATGGTACATGTTTGAATATTTTCCCATTTATTCAATATAAGGCCTATTCTGGCCAGTTCCCAGATGTGAAACGTGAAGTTTGGAGAGCAGTGAGATGTCAGTGCAGGGAAAGGACGGACAGATAGAAAGGCATGCATGAGACCTGCTGGTAGTTTCAACCCTAGTAGTTTTGCCTCTGGGCTTGTGCTGGATCATGAACAATATCCCTTGAGTATTACCACACACTGTTGGGACCAATTAGGAACTAGGTGTATTTCAGAGGTCCTAACTGGAATCCTGAGTTGGGCGTGCCATCAGAGGCTGCCCAGAGGATGTCTGGGGAGGGGTGACTCATGAGATGTGTTGGAATTAGAGAGCCCAGTGGAAAAGCAAAGGCAGGAAGAACCTGGTGGGTTAGAGCAGCCAGGCTGGGTACATCTGTATTTGGAGTTTAGGCAGAGTCTGTTTACCCTACAATCAGCCTACAAGGGCTGATTGTTAGTTGACTGGAAGTGAAATTATTATTAGTAGGATGAATGAAATCATGTTGGTGTAACCAATAATTGAGCTCCCAGATGATTAAAGAGGGACTTAAGTCAGGCTTACCTGAGAACCAGTAGTGACATTGGCCCTGGGATACCCCAATAAGGGCCACAAATCAGATGGAGAAAGACATATGGTGAGCAAGAGAGAACCTGGAAGAGGAACTTGCAGAGAAACTGAAAGTGGGGTCTCCAGGGACAGGGGTGAAGGGCAAGTCTGGGGTATTGTTCAGTGGGTGTAGTGCTTCAGTTGGAGTGTTAAAAAGTTCTGGAGGATTGTAACGAATGATGTGTGATGTTATTGTGAAGGTATTTAGGGTCACTCAATTGTATATTTTGATATCATGGTAAGTTTTATATGTATACTTTTCTTATATTTGGGGAGTCTTTTGGCTACATTCACCAGTGCTCATGGTTTATTTCTGGCTCTATGCTCATAGGTCACTCCCTGACAGGGATTGTTTGTGGTATTGGTGATGAAACCTGGGCTAGGCACTTTGCAAGGCAACTGCCTCCTCAATGTACTCTTTCTACCCTTCAGCTGTTCTTTTTGTATGTATAATTTTATTTGGCTGTATCTGACCTTGGTCAAATCTTACTCCGGACTTTTTGCTCAGGGGTCACTTCCAATAGGAAATGCTGGTGATAAAACTTGGGTTAGCTATTTGCAAGGTAAATACCTTAATTAGTGTACTCTGTAATTTCCAGTTCCTCTTTTGGTTTGTATGCTTTTATGGTTTGGGGGGCCATGTCTGACCATGGTCAGGGCTTACTCTGACTCTGCTCAAAGAGTACTCTGGCAGCATTTGGGCAACCATATGTGGTGTTGGGGTTGGAACTGGAACTAGTTACACGTAGTGCAAGTACTTTAACCCTGACTAGCTCACTAGCCAGAAAGACAGAAGTTGTCTTTCTTAGGACCTTGGTGAGAAAGCCCAAGACCAACGTGCTAATATACTGAATAAAAAGGTATTTAGGGAAACTGCCCAGGAATGCCCAGGTTTGCTGAGCCTCAACATCATTAATTGGGCACAAAGCTAGTCATTTCCTCTATAAATTATATTCATTCAACAATATTTAGGAATTCTGGAACAAAAGTAAAGTGTTTTAATATTTTTTTAAATATTGTAACATATTCAATTTATGTCTGGTATTTTCACTGTTAAAGACTGTGACACCAAATCCCCACCCAACTCCACCTTCCTGTACATGTACTGCCTGACTAATTGGCCATTAGGATCTTACAACCAACTGGGCATCAATTTGGTTTCCTTGCTACCTGATAACATCAGAAAACAACTTTGCAGAATGATCAGACTTGCCATCTTCTCATGTTGTACAGTGGGATCTGGCTCGAGGGTTTGCAGTGAGTTTCATCATTCAAAAGAAAAATCTGTAATCCTGTGAATGAAGGAAAGACCTGGGAGTCAAGTACATATGGAATTCTGTTCTTGGGCCTGAAATATCTTAGGAGATTGGAGCACATCTATACAGGCTTTGAATGGAACATGTCCAGATTTGCTCCAGCATTACATGGTCCTCTGAGTAGCACAGAGCAGAAAATAGCCCCTGAGTACTGCTGGATGTGGCTCAAAACAAACAACACAATGAAACAAAAAAAGATTAAGAACTTCAGTTCTTGTGCATTATTATGGGAAATCTGCTCATCGTATAAATTCCTTAGAATGCTTTGGTTTTGTTCATGAATTTCTCATATTTTCTGATGTCTATTTCAAGATGCCTCATCGATTTAGTTATTCATGTTATTTTCTCATTTATTGCCAAATTGCTTTCAAGCCAGTGAGTTCAATTTCCAGGAGCAGACCTGCAAGGAAAACTTCCTTCCACCTTGGTATCTGGATGGGTTCTTTGGATAAATTCTTTGGAAATAAGCGTTGAGATGATGGGAGGCTGGATAGATTATAGGCAAGTGAAGACTCAGAAACACAACCACCATCACCACCACAACAACAACTCAAAGAGTAGGATCCCAGAAAAGTGCCCAGTCTGGGTTGGTGCCACTTAAGAATTCTCAAGCACCAGAGACACATTTCAAGATGTAGAGGACATTTTAAGTGTCTCCTGGGAAGAATTGAACCATGTTGAAGAGTTCTTCTTTATCTGATCTAGTTTCTTCTGCTACCCTTAAACTTTCTTCCTTCCCAGCATTTACTCTTTTTTCCATTACTTTCTCTCATTATCCCTCTGTTTCCAAGAAGCTTCAAAGGAGTATTTTTATTCTATTGTGAACATTGATTTTCTTTGTTCCAATTGGTATACTCGAATGTGCAAAGAACCTCTCATTTTGCATTTTAGGTTCTGGCTGATAGATTGTCGACAAATCCAGGAGTCTGTGACCTTTGCATCCCAAGTGTATAGAGAAATCATCTGTGTACCATACATGGCCAAATTTGTCGTGTTTGCCAAATCACATGATCCTATTGAGGCCAGATTGAGATGTTTCTGCATGACAGATGACAAAGTGGATAAGACCCTGGAACAGCAAGAGAACTTTGCCGAGGTGGCCAGGAGTAGGGATGTAGAGGTACTGGATTAAAATAGCACTTGTTTTTTTATTTATGCCTTTACTGATGTATTTTAATTTGTAATAAGTTCTTCTGGTAAATTAAGAAAACCTTTTAACTGTGAATAGTAAGTTTATTTTGAAAATAGGTAAAATTGCAGCCAACTTCTTAAGAAGGTTCAGATCCAAAGACAGCCAGTTTTAACTCTCCGGACCTTTTTTTTTTTTTTTTTTGGGTGGGGGGAACACTCTGTGATGATCAGGGGTTACTCATGACTCAGTACTTGGGATTTATTCCTGGTGGGGTCATAGGTTCATATGGGGTGCCTGGAATCAAATCTGGGTTATTTGTGTGCAAGGCAAGCACCCTACCCTCTGTTCTATTGCTCTAGCCCCCATTTGTACATTTTTCCTATAGGAGCAGCATTCCTTGTTTGTGGTTGAAAGGATTCTTTTAAAAAAGAGATTATTATTTGGGGAAATTTTAATGTATTCAAAGCATGAAAGTGATTATAGTAGCATAAGACATTTTTGTAATTCTTGGTTTTTCTTAATTTTCAGTAGTCAGGACGAAAGTCTGAGTAATCTGCCCTCTATGAAAATAGGAAAATGTTCTATCCAGCACTTTCTGCATTACTTTTTTTGGGGGGCAGATTGGAGTTTGGCTATGCCAGCTTTACTTAAGCTTTATTCCTGGCTCTGTGCTCAGGGGTCACCCCTCTTAGTACTCAAACAATTATATGTAGTACCATGGTCGAACCTGGGTCAACCTCATTAGTGTGCACTAATAACACTTTGTATTTCTGTCTTTTTGCTATTCTTGTTTTTGTTGATTTTTATTTTGGGGCCACACCTGGCTCTGCTCAACACTTATTCCTGGCTCTGTGCTCAGGGATCACTCCCAACAGTACTCGGAGATACAAATATTGTTCCAGGGAGTGAACCTGCGTCAGCCATGTGTAAGGCAAATGCTTTACTTGCTGTTCTATGTATCCTGCCTCTTGTACTACCTTCTGTCAGAATTTTCCACCAGTGTTAGCCAGGGGATGTTCATACTTGATCTGATATCAAAAGTTACCCAATCAGATTGGCACTTAAATCTATATTGTCTTTTGTAAATAACTTGATAGGGATGTCAAGAATTGACTTTAGCATTACGTTCCTCTCTATGAGCCTGGATAGGACTCCATTACTAGTAAGAAGGGAGATTGCTGAAAATGACATTTCTATCTATAAGATGAAATTTTAGCAGCAGTTTAAAGGTCACAAAGTCTTATATAAAACTTATCAATAATGGTACTGTAAACCACAGCATGTAAAATAAAAAAGAGGGAGGCTAGTGGGTGGGAAGGAAATTGGGGACTTATGTAAAGGGAAGTGGATACTGGTGAAGAAATTGGTGTTGGAACATTACTTTTACCTGAAATTCATGAGTAAATTTGGGGACTATGGTTAAAATGTTTGAAAAATAAAAGTGGGGGCCTTGAGCTATAGCACAATGGATAGCCAACTCTGGTTGCTTGATGCCAACACTGGTTCAATCCTGGCTCCCCATATGGTCCTCAAGCCCTCTAGGAGTGATTTTTGAACACAGAGCCAGGGGTAACCCTTAGTACCACTGGGTGTGGCCCCAAACCCATTAATAAATGAATAAATAAACAAATAAACAATGTGGGTGTGTATCTTAAGTATCAAAGTTCCAGTGGGACTCTCATCTCTGTGTAAATAGTAATTATTGTGTTGTTCCCCTCTAGGTGTTAGAAGGAAAACCTATCTATGTTGACTGCTTTGGCAACCTGGTACCGTTAATCAAGAGTGGGCAGCATCATATATTCAGTTTTTTTGCCTTCAAAGAAAACAGACTTCCTCTCTTCGTGAAGGTAAATGATGTGGCTATGAAATGTAATAAAGTTTTAGGATGTGACTCTTGTGAATAGAAAGCATATGAACTTTTCAGTCATTCAAGGAGTGTTTTCAGCTCTGGCTGTAAGAATTGGATAGTGTGGGAGAACTGACCATTTTAGTTTAGAAGTTGGTTTTTAGGTTGAGACTATGGATGAGGAGAAATAGCCAAAGCCACCTGTCAGAAACACTAACCCTAAGTACCAGAGCACAGTTATTCGATAAGCATTTATGGAGGCATTTCGGTGTCATAAATTTATTGCTTCTGGGGAATATCAACCCAAGTTTCGGGGTGGGCAGTGACATCTAGAATCAAGGTTTTGTTGTTGTTGTTGTTGTTGTTGTTGTTGTTTATGGTGTTTTGGGCCACACCTGGTGGCGCTCCGGGGTTACCTTGGCTCTGTGCTCAGAAATCGATCCTGGCTCAGGGACCAGGGATCGAGCCCATGTCCATCTTGGGCCAGCCACATGTAAGGCAAATGCCCTACTACTGTGCTACCACTTACCATTCCAGCCCTCTAGATTCAAGTTGTAAGGAAAACCAAAGTGAATGCATGGGAGAGTAATGAAGTTAAAAGAAAACAGATAAAGCAGTCTGCTCTGCTCCATTGTCCCAGCCACCCCTGTTCTTCTGTTTCTCCCAATTAGGAATTTTAGTTGTGACTATTTCTCCATCCTTTCCCCAGATTTCTCTCTCATAGAGGTTCTTGATGCCTGGTCCTCAAAAGACAGAAGTTGGTGTTTCCCATCAGAATTTCATACTGCTCATTCCTAAACTGTTAATTAGCAATACCATTTTATTGTGTTTTGCTTTATTTTATTTTCATTTTTTTAATCTGGGAGGCCTCCCAAACAATATTTAAAGGATTTGGGGACCACAGTTGACTATTTTCAGCCAACCAAGTTGGTGATTCAGTGTAAGGGCCTGGGAATATAGTGCTGGGGTTAACCAGGGTACCATGTAGTGGCAGAGATTAAACTGGGGATTGAACGTGCAAGGTATATGCCTTAACCCTTGTATTATCTCTCTGACTCCTTATATCAATCTCTTATAGTATTTTCAAGCCTGTTTGCTTAGGGAAATAAATCTTTTATTAAAGATTTCCTAAGATCTTGAATTTCTCACTGATCATTTTGGTTGGATCGTTTGACCTGAAGAAAAGGTAGTTTTATAATTAAAATAATCATCTAATTGATAACTTTGCTATTCAAAACTCATTCTATAAACAACCCAAGATAACTGGAGAACATATTTAAGCATTTCTTCAAAGAAGTTAATACAAGTGACCAGTAAAGCATATAAAAAGCTACTCCATAGGTTAGAATGCAAATTAAAACCATAGTGAAATAGTACATCATACTAATCAGAATGACTGTCATCAAACCAACAAATAATGAATGTGGAGAATGTGGAGAGTTTAGGTTCTTGATGCCTTAGTGGCTAGAGCATAACATGAAGCAATTGCTGTGAAAAAATACCCCAGGATTTCTAAAAATTAAAAGTGATTTAGACCATGATGCAGCAGTCCCACTTATAGGTAAACATTTAAGCTGGCAAGGAAAGCAGACAGACACACACAGCATTCATGACAACATCATATCATACCATAGACAAAAATACCCAAAGTGCCCTTCAATGTCTGAGAAAACATACTTGCAATGGTCTATAGTTCTGGTCTATAAACAAAGAAATTCGAGTACTTGCTCAGTGTACTTAAGGAAGGATAACTTTGGAAAGTGTATGCTAAGTAACAATGGCCAGATCCCAAAGGACAAATGGTCGAGTGTTCCAATGTCGAAATCAAAACACGGGCCTAGTGACCAGGGGTGAGGACAGTGTTTCTCAAAGTAGGTGACACTGCCCTGCTTTCCCCATAAGAGTATTTGAGTTAGGGGTGCTGAACCTTGTGCCGGAAGAGAAGACTTACGTGCAGTTGAGGAGACCATCTGTTTACTTCAAAGGCCACGGAAGTGGCAAAGTGATGTTTTTTCCTGGAAATTTCAGAACATCTGAGTTAGTGGAGGGAAGATGAGGGAGTTCCTGATTAATGGGTACAGACCCTCCATTGTTGATATTGAAAGGTTCTGAATTTGAAGGACTGGTGTTTGATGAAGTAAACTTACTCAGTTATTAAACTGTGTTAAAAATGATTGAAATGGCATTTCTGTACTAAGTTTATTTAGCATAGTTTCTCTTCAGAAAAGAAGGAAATTCTGATCTGGGTGGCACCAGCAATAAAGTTGAAAATTGTGCTTATATGAGATACTTCAAAATATACATGTTCATAGAGAAAGTAAATAGATATTTCTAGAACAGAGACTGGGAAGGAATCCCCATTATTGACTAATGGGCATAGAGGATAATGGCAGGTTCTGGAAAGCACTAATGATACTATTTTTTTGTTTGTTTTCGAACTACACCCACCTGTGCTCAGAGGTTACTCCTGGCTCAAGAATAGCAGGATTGAGGGATAGTATGGGATGATGGGGGTCAAACCCGGGTCAGTCATGTGCAAGGCAAACAACTAACCCATAGTAGCATCGCTCTGGTACCAAGCGACAACAATTCTTTTAATGTACTTCTTGCCACTGATGATATCGTAAAAGTTGTTAAGATGGTAAATGTTATTAGCTTTGATACCATATAAATTTTACTATCTTTTTCAAGACATTAAATGCTCCTTTTTAGAAAGTCTCTAAATTTCGGAAAGAGGAGAAAAAGGAACTCAGGGAATCTGCTCACTCCTTCACATGATCAGGTTTTTATTCCTTCAGGGATCCTTTTGTATAGCTTCTCACTAAAGTAAATAGCAAATGTCAAGTCAGGCTGAAGAAGGTCTGTGCTTCTTTGTTCAAGGTACGTGACTCCACTCAGGAACCTTGTGGCCGCCTGTCCTTTATGAAGGAGCCGAAGTCTACAAGAGGTCTGGTGCATCAAGCCATCTGCAACTTAAATATCACACTACCCATTTACACCAAGGTATTGTGGAGCCACTTGTAGGCCATTTGATCTTAGATCTTTTCGATAAAAGCAAAGTCACTGAATGCTTAACTAGATCCATCAGATAGCCATCAAAATAGCAAATGCCACTGTCTTATTTCACATCAAATTCTCTTTGATGGGACACTTTGATAAAAACTTACTAGACAAGGAAGAGAAACAGTGTGAATTTAAGATCAGACTTTTAGGATTCATTTATCAGATTTATTTTTAAAAAGAAAATAATTGACTTTGTCTTTACTATTGTTTTCTCCGTTTTCCTACCATATATAGTGTATTGACCCACACAGAGTATTATGAGTTTGTTATCTTCTGAATCCTGCCAATTCACAAGTGGATTAGATTATTACTAATTTTGGGTCAATTTCATAATATTTTACCTTTTGCCAGTTATCTGTTTGTGGATAACCATAATGTTTTTAGGAGTAGCAAATCAATTGTCAGCTTTTTTTTTAAATATAGAACGCTTCATGAATCATGAATTTGTGTATCATCCTTGTGCAGGGTCCATGCTAAACTTCTTTGTATCGTTTCAATTTTAGTATATGTGCTGCCAAAGCGAGCACAATTGTCAATTATGTTAACATGATACATATACAGGTAATTCATGTTAACAAGTTACAGATTTGAAATCTGGTGGAAAAGAAAAAAAATCCATAGTTTCGGACCCAAATCTACTTGATATCTTTTTAAATCTTTCTCCAATGCACCACTCTAGAATGACTGAGAAGAAAACTGAGTGAATTCAGTGTTGGGATGACTTTCTTATTTAAAAAATTTTGGCCTGTTTGTCTCCCATTTTGTGGATTAGAGGTTGTGTCTGAGCAATCACTATAGTAACAGGGGAGACATGGAGAGAGGAAAAATTCTCCCTCGTAATGCCACAAAACAAAGCATTCATTCCTGAAACTCCTTTAGTATCGTTGGTATAATCTTATACTCACATCAGTAGAGGTCCCAGTCACACAGAGAAAGCCTGGGGCCACCTCTTTAGCACTGCAAATTTTTATTAGTTGATGAAAATGAATCAATGAATAGCATTGTTCACATGGTATGTCAAACATGGCCACACAGCAAGAGGTGTGTCAACCCAACTGGCATACTTCCTCACCATCTAGCAATGTGTGCAATCTCCATCTCTTGTCTATCAAGAAGGAGGATGTTTAATAAACACAAATAAATATACTGCTGGAGACATCCCCACCTGAGGCATGGACTGATAAAGGAGCTTTGTCCCCTCATTGAGTTTTGGTGCCCCACTAAGAGAGCATTCACTTTAGCATTGCTTTCTATGTCCAAGTTAGACTGTAGCAGGTCATTCCTGATGGAATGATGACTCAAAATGAAAAGAAGAAAGCCCAAAATTGTGTACACACATAGAATCTACCTTATTATTAATTCAGTATTCATTATAAGAAAAAAGAATCCAAGTATCTCTGTGTAATATGTCCACATAATAAAAATATGTCCACCAGGTACCTTCTTCATTTGTGACTTTTACTATTTTCAGCCACTCTGTATGACTGGGGTATTATTCTCCCCACTTTGTATATGTGTATGTATATATATGTACATATATATGCAAGTGTACATATGTGTGTATTGAAACACACATATAAATATACATATGCATATGCATATACATATGTAAGCTTCCAGGTCCATTTATTGTCAAATTTGGAGATGACATAGCATCTGCCATGAGTGGCTTATGAATTCAAGTCTTTTTGTCTGGTCAATTCGTGATTTAGTGTGTTGGCCATTTAGATTCCTTCCCATGACTCTGGAATCAATGGCACTGGGCATTGAAATTAGTCCTTTTGAGTGGTTTTCCCATCAGCTGTAGTGTCAGAGGGGAGGTAGAGCCTGTTGACTAGGTCTGCCTGTCGATACTGGCTGGCAAGCTATTTAATCTTTTCTTTCCTTCTAAACACTCTCTGCTCTTTCCGCTCTCTTTTTTCCCCGTCTTGCATGGCATCTGGGGGCGTGAAGGAATCAGATTCAGATCAAGAACAGGAAGAAGAGGTAATTTAAACACCACCTTGCTTCTTTATGGCTGTTTCCTTCATTTATTAACCATGAGTGGGAGCACAGGGTTGGCCTGTATTGCTCAGAGGGTGATGTAGTGTGCTCTTAGTGATCCAGGAGGAACCCCTGCAGCCTCAGTTTGCTCATCTTCAGAGCACCTCCAGGTCTGTTGTTATATCTATTTATTGTAGAACTTGGGAGAACCCAAACATGATTTTCGTATTCTCCAAACTTGGAAGGCTGGAGGTCAAACATTTTTCACGAATCTATTTTAATATTGTCTAGAGACGTTATTTCCTTTTGAATTCCATATGTTCGTAAATAGAGTTTTTCAGAGATAATTGTGCATAACGTTATCACTCTGTTAATCCACATAATATGTACTTATATATTCTAGGAGTCTTGCCATTTTCAACTTTAATTTGTCTTATGTTAAAAGTTTTTTCATATTCTTCAGTAATTTTTAGAATGTAAAAGGATCCTGAGAATAAAAATGGAGTCACTTTGATATTGTATGCAATGGAGTCAGACCCATATCACAGCAGAGAGTGTGCTTGTCTTGCATGCACCCAACCTCCCTAACATCTCATAATAGTCTCCTGAGCTAGCCAGTAATGATTCCTGAGTGCAGAGACAGGAGCAACCCCCGAGTGCCACTAGGTGTGACCTGAAACAAACAAACAAAAACTTGTAAGGCATATATAGCTTATTCATTTGAAACTAATCGATTTTTATCATGTGGAAACCAACTAATATTGATCCTGTCTTCTAAGGCAGGCCCTTCCTTCACTTGAGGTGTTCCACAGATCTCACCAGTGTGTGAGAAAACTGATAAGGAAACTGAGGCTCAGAGAGGTTACCTTTTACATGCTGCTTCAATAGAGGAAGCAAGTGTGTGCTTTCTTTGTAAAGATCTGAAAATACCTCAACCTCGGACTAGACAGGAAAGGAAGTATTTGGAAAATCCCTTAGACTTCACTCTTGACATGTTAAGCTGCTATTTTGTTTGTTTGTTTTTTGTTTGTTTGTTTTTTTGGGGGGGGCACACCTGGTGACGCTCAGGGGTTACTCCTGGCTATTCGCTCAGAAGTCGCTCCTGGCAGGCACGGGGGACCATATGGGGAACCGGGGGATCGAACCGCGGTCCGTCCTAGGTTAGTGCAGGCACCTTATCTCCAGCGCCACCGCCCGGCCCCCTCAGCTGCTATTTTTAAGACAAACACCACTGTTATTGGTTACACAGACACATTTTCAAATATAATTGGTGCATAATGAGAGACATTCTGAAAGATTTGAAATAGAAAAATATCAGAAGGAAAATGTACTAGCAACTTGTGTGCTCACTTGTTTACATTGTAAGACACCTTATCCAGTCTTAGAAGCCCCAGAGTTGACTTTTTTTTTTTTTTTTTTTTTTGG
>PVKC010040263.1:0-12379 GCA_004027635.1 Crocidura indochinensis | reverse complement strand
GTAGTTCTGGGTAATTGGTGGTGGGAATACTGCACTGGTGAAAGGGAGTGTTCTTTACATGACTGTACTCATACAAGTACAATTATATTTATAACCACAGTGTTTAAATAAAGATCATAAAATATTAAAAAAAAAGAATCCTTGAATCCGGGGCTGAAGTGAGAGTACAGTAGCTAGGGTATCTTTCTTGCATATGGCTGACCCATATTCAATCTCTGGCATTCCATATGGTCCCCAGAGCCAGACAGTAGTGCTTTGAGTGCAGAGCCAGACCTAACCCTAACTCTAACCCTGAGTTATTTTGGCATGACCCAAAATAAAATTTTTTTTCGGGGCCCGGGAGATAGCATGGAGGTAAGGCATTTGCCTTTCATGCAAAAGGTCATCGGTTCAAATCCCGGTGCCCCATATGGTCCCCCGTGCCTACCAGGAGCAATTTCTGAGCATGGAGCCAGGAGTAATTCCTGAGCACTGGCGGGTGTGACCCAAAAACAAAAACAAAAATTTTTTTTCAATCCCTGTAATAGGTTATAGTTTGCATGAGCATCCGAAGATGTTGATAATATATGAAGGTTAAATAAACTCATCATTAGAAAGAAAATAGAGGAAATACCACTTTCATTAACTCTTAGAGAAATACATTAACAGTTATTTATTGAACTTGGCTGGTCTTATAATAAGCACTTTTGTAAATATTCTTTTTTATTTTAAAAACAAGTTTGTTATTATTTTATTTTACAAACTAAGGGATAGAGATTTAGAGAAATTCTCTTAGTTCTGGTTCATGTGCTGGGTCAATGACAGAGAAAGATGCCCGAGCAGCATTATTAACCATGGTGTTGTATTTTCTTTGGTTCTAATTTCATTTTACTTTACCCTCTCTGCCTTTCGAAATAATTTTGGTCAAAAAATATCTTTTAAATTTAGAACCTTGGCAGTCACAAACTGACCAGCTCTCAGGTTTCTGGCAGGGCAACCCAGTTTGCATGTCATAAATATAGCTAAAGATATAACTAGACACTTAGATACATTTTCATCATTGTGCAATCTTACTAATGGATTGGCCCCAGATTCCAAGTGGAAAAGTTATGGAACTTCACTTAATTGGCATTCACTTTCCAAGTTCTCCTCAACTATTGAATTCTGTTCATTAGGTTAATGAAAAGCAAATTTGCAGTACACTTGGCTAATGAAAAGTATTTTAGCACTGATAAATTTGTATAGAATTTATTTATTGAGTCTCATCTAAGTAGCTGCAAACCTCCAAAATTGTCCCTGCAAATTATGAAACTTCACTGCTAGAGATAACACTGAAAATTAGATCCATTTCTAAAGATTCTCTTTGAAAGAGTCATTTAATTTTTTGGTTTTTGTGTTTTGGGCCACATCTGATTGTGCTCAGGGCTTACTCCTGACTTTGTACTCAAGGACCACTTCTAGTGAGCTTGGGGGACCATGTAAAATACTGGGGATCAAAACTAGGTCAACCTGATGTAAAGAAAGCACCTGCCTAATATACCTTGGCCTCTAATGTTTTTTGAGGGGACACACTCAGAAGTGCTTAGAGCTTATCCCTAACTCTATGTTCAGGATCACTCCTGGCAGGGTTCAGGGGACTATATGTGGTTCCATAGATAAGAATCTACACCAGTCACATGTAAGGCACCCTACCTGCTGTAACATCTCTCTGGCCCAAATAATTATTTAAATGAGGACATGAAATTAATTGTACCAGATATGATGAGTGAAAGATTGTATTGTGTGTGCACTGAAAAAGGCATTGAGTTTATGTCTTCCTGAGTCATAATGATAAATTAGTATTAAACACTTTAACCAAAGAGTTCAGCTTCTCCACTCACCTTTCATTTCTGAGGAGTTATTGTGAATATTTGGCATTTACATTTGCAAAGTGCTTCTGTCCTCCAAATGTCATTTTGGATGCAGGCAAATTTTATGATTGCTAGTTCATAGGTGAGGAGACTAAGGCTGTGGAGGATGGATGATGGGATGCTAAGACATCTTTGAAACAATCTTTGCAGTTGCTCATGTATGTTACTATTTTGGTATATATCTTTTACTTTTTTCATTGACCCTTTACTTTTCCGGTTTTATTGGGGAGTGGTGATAGAGGAGACTCAAAGGAGTAAGGTGCCAGTAATATGTCACAAATATGACTTAAATTACAGGAGACAGGATAACATAGTGCTTCTAGAAAAAAGCTCAGGCCATCTGAAGTGTCCTTCCTTGAATGGTAAAATTAATTATAAAATGGGACTATTAAAATATGCCTTACAGAACAGGTGCAAGTATTTTAATTTGCTTAGATAAGATATACATATTTTCTTTTATATTTGTTACCAAATATAACAAAAGAATGTAAAGCTGACTACAATGAAAAAAATCTACCTCTGTGTTATGAAACATAGGCTATGAAATTTTAGATTGAGGGCAAAATTTCTGAGATCTGGAGCAATGAGATATGTATTCAGGGTTTCAGGAACACTTAAGTTTTTTTGCAGGGATTACAGGATTTAGATAGCAGATAGAGAAGCTGTAGCTGTGCTGATTTTAAACACAACTATAAAGAATCAGAGAGAAAATATAGGAGGGAAGGCCCTTGTCTTGCAGGCATCAGATTTCAGTTTGAATCCTGGATGTTGCATTTGGTCCCTGAAGCACCACCTGGGTCCATTCCTGAGTACAGACCAGAAAAAAAATAGCATTGAGTGAGAACATTCCAATAAATATTTCTGCAAATTCTTGGAATATCCTCATAAAGGCAGAACCTGGTTTTTCTGTCTGGAAAGTGGGAAAACCTTGATGTCTTGGTTTTAATGAGTAGAAAGATTATTGAGGACACTGGACTGTGTGACTTCTAATATAAAATAAAAAATAATGTGAAAGCATATGCTGGCTACTCTATTATCTATGTAGCTAGCTAACTGGTTAGCATCACCTTCAGAGAACTGACTTGCCTGGGAAGGAGTTAGACTACCCCAAGCGAGCTTCCGTGGGACCATGTGGGGAGATCACTTAGGCGTTGAGATCCATCTCAGGGAGCCCCAGCTGCAGCCTTCCCAGCTTTGGCATCAGATAAATGAGCATGTTTTCAGATAATTCCAGCCCCAGTCACCATCTGACAGTGCTACATGAGAGTTCTGGGGTGAGAACTGAGTCACTGAGCCCAGTCAACCACTAGAAAAAAACCCTTTGAGAAAGAGACAATGTTATTTTAAGTCACTACACCTGGAGGCAATTTGCTTCTGACTCTTATAAACTGGAATAATAGCTATAAGCATTAGACACTTTTTTTTTTAAAGCAAACTTACAAACTGATTAACAAACCCAGTACACTTTGGTTAAAAGTAGTTCATAGGTTTTGATGGATAAGTGTGCTCATGAAATGGTGCTTGCACACTAAAGGTAAATAAATGTACCTGGTGTGGTCTTTGACAGATCTTTCAGCAAACGCTGCTTAAGACTCAGGTCTCTTCTCTTCACACTCTCCCATGTCAAATCCCAGGAAACCTTTGCTACCCAGAGCACAGGGACTGCTGACCTCCATACAGCAGATCACTTCACTTTACTCTTGCCTCTGCTCTTTTCACATCAGCCAAACAGTAATTCAAGATGTTCTTGGTATCCTTGTGTGCCTAAGTAGTAACAAAACTCCAGGCGCTGACACTGAGGGTCAGACAGCAATTAAAAGGCGCCTTCCAGAAAATTGAGAGTTTAAGAAAAAAAAACTTTTTCAATAACATGAACAAAAAAAGACAGCATTAAGAAATTCTTGTAGAGAATTTTAAGTCACATCTGAAGATTGGGAGTTTGGATGCCATAGGAAAGAGGGAAGTACTCTTCAGGTGATTCTAAGAGAAAGTGAGCTGAAGCAGAAGGAAATTATGTATGGGGAATTTAGAAAACTAGGAACTATCAAGACTAGAAACTATTTGTAGTGATAAGCTCTTGAGTCAGGGCGTGACATGTTGGATGCTTTCTTTCACCATCATTTCATAGTTGTGTGAGAATGATAACCTCATGATGAATTAAAAGATGAGGTTGGAGTCAGGAAGCTAGGCTTATAGTCTTTTCTGCCAGAACTGAAACCAGTGCCTACTTGGTTCTCATTGAGAATGTGCACGTGTTGGGCTTGAAAGGAATTGATGGTATACAGTGAGTTGGATTTACTTGCAGCCTTCAGGGACTTGCAGTTTTCTTCCTTGCACTCCTGCTTGTCATTGATAAATGATAGCACCTTGGTCAAGTCATTTATATTCTAGTACCTCTAAGCCTTCATTTATCAAACAAGAGATAAGGATATATGTACATTCTATTAATGCCATAAATATTAAATATTACATATCTATAAAATGTTCCTGCAGTTTCAAACATTTACAGTATAGAAAGTGTTTTTACTCTTATACTAGACTTATGTTATATTATGCCTGAGTTACTATAAAGATAATAGTTAATCTTTATTACATAAACTGTATCATAACAATATTAATAAAAATTTGAAAATAAATAAAAATTCTTATCTAGTGTTCCATAGCTACCAAATCTCAAATTTTAATTTTTTTATTTCTTACTAGGTCTTGCTTACATACATATAAATATTTAGAATGAATCATGCAGAAGTCTATTTTTTTACATAGCATCAATTTAATGTATATTAGTTTAGCAAAATTTATTTGTCTAATTTTTATATTGTTTGAAACTCTTCTCTATGTATAACACATGTCTGTACTCCTCTCCTCCCTCACTTCTGTCATGGAAGAAGAATAAAAGCAAATTATAAAGCACCAGGAAAAGAATTATTGAGGCAGAGAATTAATATTTTTACTTAAAATAAATTATTGAGAACTCTTTTAAAGTTGGGAATATTATGCGTTTTAGAAAAGACAAAATTTGGAGTTTGATTGAAAGTCCTGCACAAACGGGATCCATTTAAGTAGATCCCTTCATTGAAATTCTTTATTTCTAACATTTGGTTTCCTTTGCTTTAGCAGCAGGGAGGAAGGCAAGAGTGACTTTCCAAGTTTATTTTGCAAGTCTTTAGAGGAGTATTACTTGGAAATAAGAACTTATTGACTGAGTTATGAAAATGGATGATTGAGTTAGTCCTGACAGAGGTATGATTTAGAGTAAGGACAATCTTAATTCCTCAGTGAAGTTAAATGGGCCTGTAGAAAATCTTCAAGTTCAGTTAGTCCAAGGTGGTAAAGCTGGCATTAATATGCAGGTGATTGTTTGCTTTAGGAATAACCTGAGATTTCTCTGCCTGCTTATGTTAATCACTACAAGACAGCTGCTGGAAACATTGCTCTCTCTCTCTCATATCTCTCTCACTCTCCTCTCCTCCGTGTGTGTGTGTGTGGGGGGGGGGTGTCTAGTATCAATCCTTTTTAAAGAACAAGTAAACAAGATTTACAGTGCCCGGGAATAGATTTCAGCAGGAGGCTCCTCCCAACTTTTCTATTTCAACAGTCACAGTCTTGAATGTTAAGACTCATGATCTGGGACTCGCACCTGAAATCTGACTGGTTCAGAGTCCTCTGAACTCTTTCAGGCAGATCTCTGAATTGACACCAGAGAGCTCAAATGATGCAGCAAATTCTCCTCTGCATTTCACAGTTAATGTACTTATTTTTTCAAACAGTATAAATATCAACTTCTGTTGTGTGCCAAGCGAGGGTTAGGAGTAGTAAAAACAGCCCCTGAAAGCTGAATTTAGTTAAATAAATTACATAAGGACTTCTAGCTTTATTTTTGATGGGCATATGGAAATGTCTGCCCCCAAGAAAAAGCGTACAAGTCCAGTACCTCTCCAAACCATTGATTTTCAACCTTGGCAGACTTTAGAATTTCTCATCTACACAAAAATGAGGCCCTATCAACATCAATTAAATGAAAATATTTCATGTGTACAGAGGAGCTTAGGACTTCTGGAATTTTATATACTGAGTCAGAATTAAGGATCTCTGTGGTCATACTATAGTCAAAGGTACACACAGCAAAAGGTATCTGAACATGTATTTAAATAAATTAACACTGACTTGTTAGCCATATACACATGTATTTGTTTAATGCCCTCAATGCCATTCTTTGCATAAACTCAGCTACTTGCATTCTTAACACTGGAGCTTTCTGTTGCCTTCCAGTGTGATTTTGCCTAGTTTTTTCCAAACCACAATGTAAATTTAAACAGACACAACCTATAATCTCATCTACAGCACTAGATATGGTATCATTTAGTTACTGCAAACATGTGCATTCTTCCTTGAAAAAGGGAAAAAAACACAATCTTTGCCAAAGATGGAGGTCAAATGTGGGTTCCCAGAGTGCAAATAGGCTGGAAGAGTTTCCAGGAAAAGCTGATGGGACAACTTTGAAATTATAACTATTACAATGGAAGGGGTCACCATGTCGCTTAATTTTGTGCTGGGAAAATTTAGAATAGAGAGGTTGGAATTTGCTCGGGATCACACAAGGTCAGGGAGAGGAAAGTCAGGACTCTTGGTTTCCCCTACTCTGGCAGCAGGGTGGGGGTAAACTCTGTGGGTGTGAGCAGACTGGCATGCTGTCCCCCTTTCTACCAGAACCTCTCTGCTGAAATCAGTTTTACAAAAGGCATTGAGAAAGGGATGAAATCCTCTGTCCAAGAAATGATTGAAAGTTACGGTTTTCAGTCATGTTTTCAGATATTTTGTTAATTCAAAAGCATTTGTTTATAGAGCATTTCACTCACTCACTCACACACACACACACACACACATACACACACACACACACACACACAGATTTCCACTTCCTTTTTGTTTTGGTTTGGTTTGGGGTCATAACTAGAGGTGCTCAGGGCTTATTCCTGACTGTGCTTAGGGATCAAGCTGGTAAGGAAGTTGGGAGACATATGTGACTCCCAGAATCAAATCCAGGTCACGCACATGCCAGGAAAGTTCCTTATCCACTATACCATCTCTCTGGTCTCTAATTCTCTAAAGCAAGGGACGTTTCTGATTCTTTAAAGCAGCACATACACACGCACACATTTGGGGGGGGGGGTCATACCTGGTGGCGCTCGGTGGTTACTTCTGACTCTGTGCTCAGAAATCGCTCCTGGCATGCGTGGGGACGATATCGGATGTCGGGATTCCAATCATCATCCATCCTGGATGGGCTGCTTGCAAGGCAAGTGCCCTCCTGCACAAATGCCCACTTTTGAGTTTTCTCTAAGCCCACATCAAAGGAATTCTACTGCTTTTTCTAACTTAAACTTTTTAAGTTGCAAAAGGGTCAAAGGTAACTCGTTGTTGGATTGAAATGTAAGAAGTTAACTTTGTTCTACCTTTCTTTAAGGACACTTTTTATTTTTTTATTTTTAAAAATAATATCTTTATTTAAACACCATGGTTCCAAACATAATTGTAGTTGGGTTTTAGTCAGACAAAGAACACACAGTGCAACCTTCATATCACCAATGCCCCAATCTTCTCCCTCTTCACCACCTCCATCCCCCGTGCCTGTATTTGAGACAGACAGACTTTCTATATCCCTCACTCACTAACATTGTTATGATAGTTCTCAGCATAGTTATTTCTCTAACTGAACTCACTTCTCTTTGTGGTGAGCTTCATAGCTTGAGCCTGTCCTTCTGGCCCGCATCTCTGGGAATTATTTCAATGTCTTTTATTTTTCTTAAAACCCATAGGTGAGTGAGACTATTCTGTGTGTGTCTCTCTCCCTCTGACTTATTTCACTCAGCCTAATAGATTCCATGTACAACCATGTATAGGAAAATTTCATGACTTAATATTCTTATGACTGCATAGTATTCCATCATGTATATGGACCACTGTTGCTTTAGCCATTCATCTGTTGAAGGGCATCACGGTTGTTTCCAGAATCTGGCTATTGTAAATAGTGCTGCTTTGAATATAGGAAGGAATTTTTGTATTGCAGTTTTGAGTTCCCAGGGTAGACCCTAGGAGTGGTATAGTGGAATCAAATGGGAGCTCGATTTCCAGTTTTTTGAGGAATCTCCATATAGTTTTCCATAAGGGCTGGACTATATGGCATTCCCACCAGCAGTGAATGAGAGTTTAAGGACACTTTTTTTTAAATTTATTTAAAGAAAATACATTACATAGTTGACATACTGATAATAATGCATTTGTTTTAGGAAGACCAAAAGCAACATGAATTAAAAAAATAGAAAATTGAAAGAAAAACTAAAGAGATGGAAGAGAAAGGAAAGAAGAATATTTTTGAAAATCATTGAATCACAATAAATTTATTAAAGCACCAACAGAAAGTTTAGTAAGCTCTTATTTTTTAATAAAAAGGATAAGAGTTAAAAATATAGTAATAATGGTATGAAAGTAGAAATTGTTGTTTTTGCATAGGCCCAACAAAATATGGGGAAAATGGATGGAAAAAAAGAGAAAGTCTTGGCCTAAATACAAAGAGACATTATCCCTGAAGTTTTCTGGCATAAGACCGACTCTGGTTCCAGGCATGCTAGGTTGTCCAATCCCTGAGTCATTCTCTGTGGTCCCAGTGAATTTTTTTCACACATTAGCTGTTGTTGGTGTTAGGTTTCTTTAGTTAAAGATTCTGGTTTCTGTACATTTCCTTCATTGAAGTCAGGATGATGTGGAGTGTCCTCTAGTTTCACCTCACCATTAGATACAGAGTGACCTGACCTACAAGCAGGTTGTTGCTGTTTCTGAGTCATCTGGGTGTTAAGGAAACTCTCTGGATTAAGTCAATGCCTGGGTAGTGGTAGGGTCTTCCCTGGTAGAGGTTTGCTTTCCTGCAGTCTTGCAGACAATTGTGGTTGTTTCCGTAGATGGTCAATGGTTCAGGGGTGTATGGGCAATGCTCATTCTTATGAAGCCTGAGCCAAGTCATTATGCCAATGTTCAGGATATAAGTTCTAACTGCATTGCAAAATTTGTGTTCCTATCTCTATTAGATAAGAACTTGTTTGCATATGCAATATTTTCTCATTTTAATGCGCCTATGCAAAAGAGGAACAATGCCATAAGATGCCTCTGGGGACTGAGGGAACAAGTCCAACAATCCCCTTAATTTGGTTCTAACATGAATTCTAAAGCAAAAGACTCTTCTACCAGAATTCCTTATTGAACAGATCACAAAGAAAGAGAGGAAAAAAAATGGCCACAATTGTCATTGTATAAGAGGATCTGAGAATATTCAATAAGAGTTATAGCAGTTAAGGGAATACATTTAAGATATTCAAAGAAGATATACATGTCCCTTTTGTGTCATTAGAAATAGTTGGGGGGAGGATATTGAATCCAGGACACCACTTTGGTCTGTGATTTGGACTTCTGGAGTCTGCAAAATGATTCCCAGCAGTTCCATATCGAGAAATGTCTTTGAGTGGGGACTTCTCAGAAACATAGTATGGTAGCAACCACAGTTACACAGTGAAGGAAGGTGGAGGACAGGAGGCCACTGAAAGTAGATAGATGGGAACGGAGTACTGGTTTCTTCTCAGGCTGAGAGTTTATTTTTTCACTTTGGTAGATGGTTGGCAGCAGGCTTGAGTGGGGATAATGATGTGATTTGTGGGGAGCCAAGAACTGAGGGTAAAAATGTTTAAATGTGGGGTAATAGGCAGTGGGGATGGGGGAGAAAAGGACTAAAATGAGCTTCTGGGTGGTGAACCAAGTATACAACATAGATATTATATATGACAAACAAATTAAACCCAATGATGTCCTAATTGTTTATACTTTATGCTCTGGTGCGCTAGCCCCCATGCAGTTTCAGAATGGACACTGGTAGGAAGGAAAGTTGCCTGCAACTTTCCAAAGTCAACCCCTCTTGTGCTGTGTGAGGGTTGGGGAAAGCGTGGGGTCTCCTTTAAACTCCTCTCTGGCTCCCAGGGCGTGCAGCCCAGGGATAGTAGCCCTGGAGTTCAGGAGGAAGGAGATGGAAGGCTGTTGAGGGAGCCCAAGCCCCGCAACCCCTTAAGCTTGGTAAAAAGGCCTTTGGCATGGAGGCCTGCCATTCCCCATGCTGGCAAAAGCTCCCACGAGGACACTTTTTAAAGTTTATAACACACTTCTTACTTTTTACCCTATATGATTTGCAAATATTTATTCACTATGATAGATATGCAAATGTTAGACATGACTTTTCTGAAAATAAAAACAATCTTCATGTTTTGCTATGTGTGTTCACAATCTGCAAGCATCTAATTCTCATACAGACATATGTTGTTCTCACATATCTTATAGTATGTCAAATAAAATAATTGGCATCAAATTGTCATATTAATTTCATAATTTCAGCTGCATTTCACAAATGAAGTAAGGGAGAGATGCCTTTTCTTTGGTAAAATATCAAATGAGATTTTTAAGTCAGATATTTTTGCTCTCATAGGTAAAATATTAAAGCACTATGACCAGAGAATGCCTTATTCCATAAAAAATTACTAGCAATTATTTTTATTTCCCTGATAAAATATTATAAATTATTTTACTCCCCTGAGGCATGTACAATTCTTAGTATTTTAGATCCTCTTTAAATATAAGATATACAGTCTTCACACACCTCTTTATCTTAAAATTAAAAAGAGCACAGTGAATTATTTTAAGAACCTCTAGATGTGTTGCTGTACCTATAAGAGAAGTACCTTGCTGTACCTACAAGAAAGCTGCATTCAGACTACTGTCAATCAGTAAGACCCTTTAGATAGCATGAGGGAAGCCATCAGCATCAGTCCTATTACCCATTCAGTCATGCATACTGTGCTATGCCCTGCAGTAGCACAGCTGAATAAGAACAGACTTTCTGCCTTAGAGGAACTCAAGTCTCTGGTGGGTAGCCAGCATTATACATGAAAAATTTCAATATACTATGACAAGTGCTCAATTAGCACAATGCACATGTTGAGCAAGAGGAATCAATGAATACAGTCTGTGAGGAAGGAACAGTCAGAGCTTTACCAGCCTCTCTCTGGAGAATAAACTCTTCTCTGCCCAACCTGGGAAGACAGAATTAGTCAGAGAGTTGGTAAGGAAAGGTGATTTGGTGATGGAGAAGGACATTACAGACAGAACAAAACAAAAGACAGAGTAAAGTGAAAGAACAGAATGAAAGGAAACTGTGATTAGCTCTATTTATTAATGTGCAGAGGATGAAGTGAGAGGAAAATTGGGGATGACATAGAAGTGATAATATGCATTATGCTAGTTTGGGGATTCATTGGAGACCTTAAGAAAACATTTAAGAATCTTAATTTTGGGTCAGGGAAATAGCTAAATAGGATGAGCTCACATTTTGCATTCGGGTGATCTGTGTTTAATTCCCCATGCATGGAGCCAGGAATAGTCCCTAATCACTTCTAGGTCTGCACCTTTTTCCCCTCAAAAAAGAATATACATTTAACAAATGACATAAAATTTGCCATTCTTCTCAGACTGGTGACACTGTTCTTGAGTTTAACCAGGTATTATAAATAATTACTGGTTGGGTTTTTCTCTGGCTCAAAAACTATAGAAGAAAATGTAAGAGTGAAGAAATTATTATAATAGTTGACTGAAAATATGATAACAATTCTCCACCCTTCCCTGAAAGCACATTCTTTCCAAGTGATTCTATTGCAGAGAGCCTAGATCCTTTTATTCTACATCTGAACTAGCTCTGTGCTTTGCTTTAGCCATTTGAATGAAGCATGCATGACTGTTCCACAGCCTAGCTAGGCCCCAAGAGCCCATGAAGACTTTTTTCTCCTGACCCCTTCCTTCTTCCTATGAAAAATATTCACTCTTAACTGTGGTACCTACATGAAGCTCACCACAAAGAATGATGAGTGCAGTTACAGAAATAACTACATTGAGAACTATCATAACAATGTGAATGAAAGAGAGAAGTAGAAAGCATGTCTAGAGTACAGGCAGGGGTTGAGGTGGGGAGGAGGGAGATTTGGGGCATTGATGATGGGAATGTTGCACTAGTGAAGAGATGTGTTCTTTACATGACTGAAACCCAACCACAATCATGTTTGTAATCAAGGTGTTTAAATAAAGATATTATAAAAAAAAGAAAAATATTTACTCTCTTGCTAAAGGATGAAAGTTCATGAATAACAACCCTAGTTTCTTTCTGTTGTCCAGTTGAAGCCCTAAATCAGAGAAAGATCAAGAGTTGGTTTTAGATGACTCAAAGTAGACCCCAAAGGAAGAGACTGATCAAGAATAGAAGTCATGGATAGTAGTCCAAACTTCTGATTCATTATGAGTAAACAAATGGTGATTGTTTCAAACCACTAAATTTTGAGTTCTCAAACTGATAGTTGACTTTCTTCTTCTTCTTCTTCTTCTTCTTCTTCTTCTTCTTCTTCTTC
>PVKC010040262.1:0-12342 GCA_004027635.1 Crocidura indochinensis | reverse complement strand
GGTCTCAGCATGAAGCATCTTTGCAAAACAGTCTCTATTGAGGATTGATGAGAACGTTCCATCTCCAGCTGCTGTGGCGAGAAAGCTGAGGGGCTTTTTTTATACCACACAACATGCTGTTTTTCCCCATCACTAGTGTTCTTCTCCCACTACTACTAGAACAGAGAAACATTATCTCTAGAGCATCTCCCTTACTTTATGTACTTAGTAATAAGCTGCCTAATCTTTACATGTACTGAATGTAAATATTCTGTAGCTTTGTTGTTGAAAAAAATTAGAAAGTAATAAAGAGCATAAAAAGTAAACATTGCCTGTAGACCCATCATCAAGAGATAAGACTCCTATATCCCTTTCAGCCTTACTTTTGATATGGAAATGCCATGTAATTTTACCAAAGTGAGGTCGTGCAAGAGACACTCTTTCACAGCCAGTTTTGCCCATCAGACTGGAAGGAATATCTCCATAAGCCATATAGGGAATCACTTGGAATAACTGCAGAGTAAATATTTCTTTTTTTTTTTTTTTTGGTTTTTGGGTCACACCTGGCAGTGCTCAGGGGGACCATATGGGGCACCGGGATTCAAATCAATGACCTTTTGCATGAAAGGCAAACGCCTTACCTCCATGCTATCTCCCGGGCCCCCAGAGTAGATATTTCTATTGATTATTCCCTTACCTTTTGATGTTTGAGTTATATTTCTGCTTTAAGGCTATGGAGAAGAGGGTCAGGTGAATTTTCAGAGAAACCATAAGGGAATGTCCATCAAAATAGCACTGGCCATACACATATTCTAGCACCTATCATAGTCCAGAAATAGAGGATTCTGGGGGATCAGGAAACTCTATTGTGGTATTGTGATCATACCTGCATTTCATTTCATCTAACTAGTGATCATATGTCTTCACTTAGCTATTCACTGTTCATCGTGCTCTTTTTGTTGAGCTCCTCCCATATAACAGCACTTTGCAAGAGCAGTACTCTACTTACGGTTAATGGAAACTGCCATTCTGCTTTTCCTCAAGATCACAGGCTAATGATAGAGCCACAGTCTCTAACCAAACATGACTGGTTTGGAACATGCCAGCCTTCCTTACTTTCTGCAATGTGCTTATTTGTGGTGGCACCTGCATCTGTCAGCTAGTGCTGCTTAACAAATTATCTCAACTTAAAACAAAACACATATAGGTTGTTTAAAACAGGACACTGGACTTTGCTTTCCTCATGAGTGTCTCAAGGACAAGCATTGAGAAGTCATTCAGGGCTTCATGCATTTCTAGAGTTGGGTGAAAATGTTCCCACTGGAAGCCTGCATGGTTGTGTGCTTAGACTGAAATCCTAGTTAATCTCACTGTCTGCTGAAGCTCATCCTTTATAACTTGTCCATAGGGGCCTCTACCCCATATGGGACTCTACCCCATAGCACTTGTTCATCAAAGTATACAAGCCAATAAGCAAATTGAGCGTCAGCAAAAGAAAAGAGTGTTTGTTACCTAGACACAGGAATTGTGTTCCACTGCTTTGCCCATTGTCCATCCATTTAGAAGCTGATCACTAGATCCACCTTCATGAGAGGCACCAAATGGTTTAAAGACCTTGAAGGGGAGGGGCATAAAAACCATTCACAAAATTGTTTCTACACTTTCAGTGTAAGAACAGATATTTTTTTTCATTTTTGAAGGTAGCTTAGAAAATGTCCAGAGTCTAGAGTCTGAAGTGCTGAGAATTCCTGAAGCATCACATTTAAACTCAATTTTAAGTTTAGAGGCATGAAGAGTTCAAATTATTGACATTTCTACATGGATTTTTACTGATATTCATGTGGGATTTATAGTTTATTATGCATACATATATGGTAATTATTGCATTGGCTTTTCTCTAACCCCAAAGGTAGAAAGGGGTGACATTACCTCAGCAATAAAGACAAATGAGCTGATAGGTGGATGAACTATTGACTGAGCTGACTACTTGCTTCCCTTGTTGCTTTTAGCAGTATAGCCAGTGGTCTGCTAGGAAGACATGATGTTGAACATTACCAGCATGGCTTTTACCATGCAGGAATATCATGACTTGTCAGGATATTAACTGAATAATCTCACAAAAAATAAAAGTATGGATCTTTAACAGTCCATAGTGTATGGGAGATGACCAGGTTGAGTATAGGGTATATGTACATAAACATATCCAATAAAGTACCTAACTGCCCTTGGAACTTGACACACTTGGCTGTATGTGTGATGGTTCTAGACCATCTGAGGAAGAACAAGTCCCTGTACCAAGTCAATTCACAGAATAAGACATGATCTCAGTTTCTTCAGTCAGTGCTATTGTCATTGTTTCAGAGGTGGCTACAGGGTGGCTAGTAGAGTGTGGCCTGGACTTCATGACAGTGCTCTCCTCCCAGGCTCCATCACATCACATGTGCATTCAATATGGACAGTGTCTTAGAGGTCAGACATACCTCAGTAAAGTGGCTTTTATAACAGGGATAGAAGATACTGTGAGTCAGTTCTCTGTGTATTAAATTATAATTTAAAATTGATTTCACATTATCATTTCAAATGATGGTCTTTAATTTCATTTAAAATATATCATTAGTCTACCTATGGTTAAGATGCTATGCCCTGGGGCCCGGGAGATAGCATGGAGGTAGGGCGTTTGCCTTTCATGCAAAAGGTCATTGGTTCGAATCCCGGTGCCCCATATGGTCCCCCGTGCCGGCCAGGAGCAATTTCTGAGCATGGAGCCAGGAGTAACCCCTGAGCACTGCCGGGTGTAACCAAAAAAAAAAAAAAAAAAAAAGATGCTATGCCCTTTCGCCCTGAATTCTTTACAAATGTGAATAATCCATAAATAAATAAGTATACACACACATGCATGCAGTGTTTTCCAAATTTAAAATGGCTAATGCTTCATACTTAGCCTATAATGGATGTTTTCATAGAATTCCACTATAGAAAACTCAACCATAAAAATGTATTCATTGTTATAACATCTATTAAAAATTCACAATATGTTGAAGATAGGAATGAAAAAAATGTACAAAAATAAGAAAGAAGGGGCTGGGCGGTGGCGCTGGAGGTAAGGTGCCTGCCTTGCCTGCGCTAACCTAGGACGGACCGCGGTTCGATCTCCTGGTTCCCCATATGTTCCCCCGTGCCTGCCAGGAGCGACTTCTGAGCGAATAGCCAGGATTAACCCCTGAGTGTCACCGGATGTGGCCCAAAAACCAAAAAAAAAAAAAAAAAAAGAAATGTGGCTGGGGGGGGGGCAGGAAAGTGGGCTGAGCCTGTGGCATAGCTGTGCTGAGTCTGTTAGTCTGTGGACATGTGAGGGCACCAACAAGGTGGTACCTAAACTTTAGGGCTCCTTCCTTAACACATGCTCCCACTGAGGACTTAGGAGGGAGGCTTAGCTTTCAACCCCAGACTGAAGGATCCTCTAGGGAACTACTGGAAGTGACCCCAGATAAAGATCAGAATAGCCACCCCCTCATCACCAGTAGGTGTGTCCCCTGCCATACTGTGCCATCCAACCCGTGGCTCTGCCACTTCCTTCTATGGCTATGTGGCTGTTGAATGGAACAGTGCAGTCTGAGTAGTGGAAAAGTCCATTTGGCAGAGAATCCTGGGGTCACAGGGAATCAGGCAAACACAAGTGTTCCTCTTCTTGAAAGTCACATCTCCAGCATGGAGGGTCACTTTTGCCAAGGCCAAGTCTGGGCTCATGTTGGGTCTCCCTAGGCTAAGAGCCTCAAGCTCAGGAACAAAACTGGGGTTTTGGAAACCAGCTGTCCCTTCTCTGGATATGCAGGTGGTCACCTGAGAATGCCCTCACTTTGCATGGAGTATGACATGAGATGACCTGGAAAATAAATTTCATAAGCACGTCACATCACAGATTCAGCATTCAAGCATCATGGTTCTGTCATCATAGTAAAGACCAGCCTCCTTTTTACTCAACATGCACCCATTTCTAATGATATTTGCTCTGCCTTAGTTTTTCTCCATCTGAGCATATTACTGACACTATTCAATCACCACTATGGCAGTCAAATCGGGTCATAGGTACAGAAAAATCCCAGACAGGATAAAATGGCCTATGAGAATTGAATCTGACTCAGCCTTGTCAGGATGATTTAAATAATGCACACTTACACGAGGAAGATCCTCTTTTGCTGCACAAATAGACCCTTCATGCAGCAGAAAATAAGAGTCTAAAGAAAAACTTCACTAACACATTTCCTCCCAATGTTTGTCTCTCAGCACAGAGTCATTCAGCAAAATTGATTTTACAAAATGTTCCTGACTGTTGCTAATTCCTGGTCAACAGTGGGTTGATCAGGAATTAGCAGAAACCCAGTAAGATCAAGGCCTTCCCCTGCAGCTGTTGTCAGATTCATAATCTAATCTGTCAGATCAGTCAGGTCAATGGAAAATTACCAAGCAAATGCCAAGAGGCAAAAGCAGGGGAAGAGGGGAGCACCCCAGAGCTGTTTGAAGGAGTAGCTTTGAGCTGCAAGTTGAAAAATGTCTGACAGTGTCTTCAACTTCAGTGAGAAAAGCAACTTCTCCAAAGTGGGAGCTGAAGAGGATAGTGAGCTTCCAGGGACAGAAACTCCAAAGGCTGAAACCACTCACCCAGCTATCACTTCCTCCTGCCTCTGACCAGTGGTGGCCTGGACCTTCCAGCCTAAAAGAGGGCGGGCACTATTTAGCTGACTATGAATGAGAAGATAAATAATTTATAAGTGATCAGGAGACATATCTGGGTCCTGATCAGTGCAAACTCGCACCTTTTCTGACTGCCAACCACAGACCCTGATTTGTTGTAGAGGCATGAGATATGGCATGTAGCACCTGGTGAGATTTCTCAAGCATGGCTTCTTCTTATTCCCCTAAGACATCTGAGTCAAGACCACCCCAGGCTGGGGAATGCCCTGGAATACTCTGGAAGGTATTCAGCACCCTTGGGTCCTACTAACAGGGGGACAGTATCAATCCTGTAGCACCAATTGTATCAACCAATGGGGACTATTTTCTGCCAAGTGTTTGCTGGGGGAAGACGACTGTGCTACTGTTGGCTTATATCTATTTTCATTTATAAATGTGCCCAGCATGAAGTGCTCCATAAGCCAGGGCTACTCTCAACTCTCAAGCTGAGAGAGAAATAGAGAGGAAAAAAAACCCTGTTTTTTCTGAACCCCAGTTAACCCTGTCTAAGCAAGAGTTGTGGAACAAATGAAGCCCATTTCAGCTTGACTGAGTTCTCCCAGCTTCAGTTCCTGAAACAAAGCACAGAGAGTGAAGACTTTGGACCTTCAGAGGAAAGTCAGGGTACAGGGTCTGTATCTCTTCCACTCTGGCTGATGACCTTTACCCCCTGAATGCAGAGGATGGTAGAGAAGAGCCAGGGTCTACTGTAAAGTCATATGGTGCCGTGCGCTGTATCTGTCACAGGATGAGGCTTACCTTTGCATTCTTTTATGTTATTTTGAAGTCTTTCATCAGGGAAAAAAAAGGTCAGTTCAAATTACAACCCTCTTCCTGAAAGACTCTTCTAGCAACAGGAACATTTCAGAATACCTCTGCCCCAATATGAGAGCAAATGTGGTTAGGTTGGAAGTGCAAATTTTGCGTTTAAGACTTTAGAATCAGAGCAGTCATGCCCACAAGGCCAGGAAGCCTTTCTGTAACTGAACTTCCTTCCGGTTTTATTCCTGTTTTCCGGGAGGATAAGTTTGATGATGATGATGATGATGATGATGATGATGATGATGATGATGATGATAAGCTGCTGTTTGTCAGAGATGTGAAGTCAAAATCCAGTCACAAGGAAGGTGTTGCCCCCATTTGTTGGGTCCCGTTTACTCCTTTGTTGGTTGATTGAGTATCCGCAAAGAGCTCCCAGAATGAGAAATTGATTCCCATCCTCTTGTCCCCTTTTGGGAGGGAGGTCTTGGTAATATTTTTCTGCAGCAAATAATCCACACAGACAGAAGGATTAGGGGGTAAAAGGTTGGGTGAAGAGAATCCTTTGTCAGCCTCCTGCTAACTCCAAAACACACCTAGAGCCAGCCAGCCAATTCTGGCAAAAAGCCCTGAAAATTTCCCTCCCAAACTATTTATTTGGCTCTGAACAGCGCCCCCACCTGGAAGGTCAAGGTGGGACAATAGGCAAAGAATAATCTTATGGAAATATTTTCATATACAACAGAAAGTATTAAAGAAAATTTCATTAACCAAAGAGAGTAAAGATCCCTTATAAGCATGCACACATACACACATATACATATACAAACATATGTGTTATGTATAAACACATAAACACATCCCTCATGCTTCCTCCACCACCACCCCTTTTTCTTGCTATGAGATCAAATGAAGAATTTTCCTCTCTCCAGAAATGTTATCGCTCAGAACAGCACTTTTCTTGCTATTATTGTGGGGCAGCCTCTGAGTGGGGGAGTAATTATTTTCCGATAATCCACGGGCTGGTTACGGCGCCTCCTCCATGCTGAGACCCATGAAGTATAGATTACACATTTCCAAACTCACTCAAAATATGTATTTTTCATGATGGATGAGAACATTGCCACTTGCCACCTTCGTGATTTGCATTTTTTAATGATCCTGTGTATAAAGCATCGGCGTGGATTATCTCAATCAGAAGTCAAATGGCTCTTATTGTGAAAAGCTCTAAAATATGCTTCCATTACATGTATTATGGGAAATCAGGGATAAATATGCTTTCATGTACTTTTTTAATATTTTACTACTACTATTCAATCCATGCTTTTATTGCTACTTTAACAAAAAAAAAAAAAACCCTGAGCTCTCATAATATTAAATTAAAGGTTTGCCTTCCTTCCCTCAAACATAAATATTTTGTGCTGAACTCAAAGCCAGGGATGACCTTTTAGGGGATTTATTATCAAGATACTTGGCAGGAAAAAAAAATATATATATATTGCGTGATCAGAGAAAACATAAATGAAGAAGTGAAGCACAGTTTCAATAGATATTTTTGTTCCTTTTTATATGATTTCAGTCCCCATGGGGAATTCAAAAAAATAATTGAAGTCCCTCTGGACTCCCCCACAACACAATCTTCTGTCTCAAACACTGTCTTTTACTTCTTCTAAAGGGAGTGAGAGTTTCAGGAAAGATGCTCAGGACAGAAAGACAAAGTGGACTTGTCAAGGGATCTGAGACTGGAGTGTTGAGCTAGGCCTTGGACTGTGGCAGGTTGGATGGAAATTCATGTCAGAGCCCAGCTGGGCTGGGACAGTTGGAGCTGGGAAGGTTGGAGCTGGGGAGGTTGGAGCTGGGAGCTCCCCAGCTGAGAGAGCCCAGACCCTAGAAGTACCCAAAGGAAGATTGGGGGAAGATCTATAGGATCCTTCTGCAGGGCAGGTCTAAAGAGCCCAAGTGCAGAGGCCTAAAATGGGGATTGAGAATGAGGAAGATGTGGCAAGCCCACAGGGGCCAGACAGGGAAGGATGTGGGGCCCAAACAGAAATGTGATCATGGGGACCGAGGAAGTACATTTATCTGTGGTTTGTCCACACCCTCAGCAACACTAAACCCCTCATCTCACACTCTTTACAGCCGCTCCCAGAGGACTTAGTATCCTCCAGGTCAACTCTCTTTCACTCTCTCTCAGTCCTATTCCTTTTGGGTCCAGGAAGCCCTGAGCTAATGCCTGTCCAATTCTTCAGCTCCCAAGTGTTGACCTATCAGGGCACTCCCAGGTGATCTGGGAACCACTGAGATGAGCAGAGAATCAGGTCCAGAAGACCTGGCCCCAGTCTCATCCTGCTGTGAGTCCACAGACCATCTTTGGATCCCTCAGCAGCCCACCTCACCTTTCCTCAGCTCTGGGAGCCTTTTCCCAGTTAGCAATGACACAGGATTCTCTGCCTTTGGGAAGGGACTTTCCTCTGGCCTCTGATCTCCAGGGTCGCTGTTGAACTTGACCTTTGTGGACTCTAGAAATGTCTCTGACAAATTGCTGCTTCATAGTGAGTGGGGAGTTTGGACCCTTGTCAGTGGAGGCCTGAGCAAAGACAACCCTTCTCAGTCATACAGAAATAACAAAATATTTATAAAGTGGACACATGGCTTCAGAAATGGAGGGACTAAATGTTTTCCCAGAACGAGTGGCTAAAAGACAAGACACATGGTCATATTTCTCCCATTCCCACAATCTTCCCCTTCCTGGGCCCTTCTGAAAACAGGAACCCTTTCCACCCCAGATCTGTGTTGGAAGTGACAGAGGAAATTAATATCCTTCACAAATTGCCATCACGGAGGGTCAATTAGCAAGTGAACCAGCCTTGTGAAAGTCATTTGGAAAGACTAGTTATGTCTATAATATTCCCTGTCAAATTAGGAGAAAGTGAGGAAATTAGACGGCTGTCAAATAAATAGCCGTCATAAGATCCTGAGTAATTGCACTTTGGTTGAAGGGAACTAGTCTCTGGGATTGTGGCAAAGCAGGTTTGGGGGCATATGCAAACACAGTGGTTTGATGTCAGCATGTGTATGTGTGTGGTGGGGCGGACATGGCAGATTCTGAGTATGCCTAATGATGGAGGAGGCCGCAGTACATTCTGAGGGAGGTGTGTGGGGGTGTATGTATGGACATGGTGATTTCTGAGTGTGCCTTGTGTGGGGATGTTGTATGTTCTGAGTGGTGTGTGTGTGTGTGTGCCTATGTTGACAGAGTCAGAGCATTGAACCATGTGTACAGTATAATAAGGAAGACTGCCAGGAGCAGAATTCTGCCAAAGGACTAAGTCCCAGGTCAGGAGCTCAGACCTGGTCGAGGCTATCTCTGGGTCCTTCCTTGCAGGGCATCTCTCTCAATCTCTATCTCAGTCCTTCCAGCCCTTGGGGATTCATCATTGCAAATGTGACCTATTTCCCGGGAGGAGCAAGGGCCAGAGCTAACCTACTTCCTCTGCTTTCATTGGCTTCTAAACTATAAAAGGGCCAGAAAAACAAACACAGAGCCAGCTCAAAGACTGGAACAGCTAAGATAGTCCTGGAGTGGCACTGTTTTAGGTCCCAATGGTTCCAGAAGATACACAGCACATAGGCAGACTGTATTGGCAGGGTTGGGCACAGTCCTAGCTATGGAGAGGTTCCTGGTTGACATTGACTCTCCTATTTTCCCCCAACCTGATTTTGTTGGCCAGAACTCTGCTAGGTCTGCGCTATTCCTTTCTCACCTGGTCCTCAAGTTGCTCTTTGTTGGAGGAATCAATGGAGCTTGAAATTCATCTGGTGTCTCAGTGGCTTGTCCTCATCCCTCCGTGACTGTCTGAGGGACTTGGAACAAGTCTGCTCACTTATCAGCACGTGTGCTGTCCAGTATAAAATGAGGCTGTTTTGCAGTGGGATTTGGTAAAAAAAAAAAAAAGTAATCAAAGTTGTATTTACGTGTACACCAGAATCATGCCAGAATATAAAGGGACTTACAGTCTCTTCTTTCTCTTCATCTGTGCAGTCTTTTGTCTTCCTTGAGCCCAGTACATCCCAGAGACTTATGTGTGTCCTGGATCCTGGGCACAGTCGCACAAGTCTGTGGAAGCCTCACTTTTCTTTTAGGTCTTTCTTCTCACTGTCAAAAACCAGATGTCACTGTAACTAACTCACTCAAGGTCATCCTCTAAGATGTGGCTCTGCCACTGTACCCAGTCCTCTGTATTCTTGCTCCTACTCTGTGACCAACTTCAACTTGGGTAAAGTTTCCTTTTCCTAAAAAGCAATGAATCTTGGCACAGGGTCTAGAATGACAGTCAGTATGTAGGGTGTGCTCCTTGCACATCCCGAGTTCAATCCCCACCAATTGAATAGTCCCCCTAAGTGTGCCAGGAGTGACAGCTGAGTGCAGAGGCCAGAGTAATACCTGAGCGCAGCTGTGTGTGCCAAGAATCTTGTCCCCTAACAAACCCCATCTTTTTGGTTTTTCTCTTGGCCATGAGCCATATATTTGTTCCAAGCTTCTCTGTTATCTGATCTTGCCTTGGTCCAGCTTTTCCCTGAGTGCTGCCTTTTGTCTTGCGTACACAGCTCAGAGTTCTTTGCTGGAAACACAAACAGGAGCAATTTCAGCAATGGGATGCCATGATGTCTGTGCTCATGAATCCTGAAGATCTCAAAATCAGGACTCAGAAAAAGAACACAGTGGGTCAGTTCTGGGCATCACAGCCAGAAACTAAATGTGTGGAAGGGGGCCAGGATTTACATGTAATCACAATTAACACTCTCTTCATCCCTCCTCATCTTCTCTCCTGTACATGGACTTCACATTCCAGGCTCAACTCTCAGAAGGGACCTTCTGATTGGCATAGGTTTTTTTTTTTTTTTGGCATAGGTTTTGAGTAGGGCAGCGCACTCATCACTGTGGAGCCAGATTGGAGGAGAGAGCACTGTGATAGACAGCACCACCTGAGTCACAGCAAATAGGAAAAAAGGGGTCAATGAGCAGATGCTCTTGATTATGAAAGACACGAAGTCACCTAGGTAGAAGTCAAAATTTACCTGTCTCCTCCTCCTAACAGAAAACCAAATAAAGCTGAGATAATTTCAGGGCCTTTCTGGGACATTCATCCCTGCTCTTCCATTTGCATATAAAATTGACAGGAATCATGGCAGTGGCTTGTGGGTAGAAGAAAATCCAAGAGCCCTGTTCGGACCCCTTCACCTTCTCATCCTGGCAATGCTAGTTGAGGATCCCCTATTTCCAAATGCTGTCAAAATGCAGGTTGTGGGCCAGAGTGAGAACACAGCAGGGAGGGCATCTGCCTTGCACGTGACCTTCAGAAACCAAGTTTGATCCCTAGTACCCACATGGTCCCTGAGCCTGCCAGAAATAATTTCTGAGCAGAGCCAGAAGTAACCCCTGAGTGCCACTGGTGTAACCTAGAGGAAAAAAATTAGGTTGTGATAATGCTTTTAGGGAGGAACTCAATGAGGAGGGAAAAAGAGATACAACTTCTGGAAATGTGTGTAAGTCACCATCAACACTCTCTGGGTGTAGGGTAGAGAGAATCCACTTTCCAATCCTTTCTCCAATCACCCAACTATAAGTGAGCCTGTGACTTTATCAACTGCCTTAGGTGTGTGTCAATATCTTTGTTTCTGTAGAGGTGGGGATAGAATAAATTATAGTCCTTTCCTAATGTGAATCTGAATCCTGCAGGACTGGCAGGAATCCTGGCAAATTCCTCCATGAAGGATATTTTGACAGATGCGTCAGTGACTTCAGATGTTTGAGAGTAATTATCTTTGAAATTGTGGATGATGCCAATGTAGGTATTGATATCCAGCTTGATGATTGCAGCCAGCTCTCTCCATGAATCAAAACTTTTTCTAGAAGGATATTGCCACTGGCTGTCACTGGCCAAAAATCTATGAACTGCATTTTCAGGAAGGTTATTCCATACTAACAACAACAACCAAGTAATAAGATGTCTCAAAAAAAAAAAAGTTGGGTTGCCATTGTTAGAAGTTCTGAGCCCCAAATTGAAGAGTCCAAGGATAGGGAAAAGTCTTAGAAGAAACATTGACCAAGAATGTTAGTTGGTCAGAGCTAGTTGATCGTGACAATGAATTTTTTTGTAAACGATATAAAATGATCTTGAAGTCCTGGGTATTATCGATGTCAAAGTCCAGATTTTTTTAAAAGACATAGTTGATAAGGAATTACAATTGCATCCATTTCCATTATTTTAGTGGATGCTGTTAAGCAGTCGTGTCTGGAATTGGCTAAGGAAGAGCAGTTATTTGAAATATGTGCTGTTTTGAATAAACTGATGCTGACTTAATGAGCTTTTACAGGGTTTTATGCATGACTTCCTCCCGTATTCCATTGCGAAGGTAAGCTACTTAAAACGATAGCGCAATATGATTTTTTTCAGTTCATTTGTCTGTTTCATTAATGATGGAATGTGTTTTCCAGCGCACAAATCCTATTTATGATCAAGACATTGTTGTTCTGTAGATCAACTTAAACCCGTATACTGTGTAATTTACCTGCTGTCAAATCTCATTTGAGGAGCTGTTGTCTGGCATTGCCCTAATCAAAAACATGCCCAGTGTAATGAGCTATGCATGTTGTGTCTAGTATTATTTATTTTTAATAAACTTTGGTTCATTCCCCACTACACTTTGAGGAAATTGACAATCTTGAATATTTTTTGTTCTCTTCTTTTTTTTCTTTTTCTTTTTCTTTTCTTTTCTTTTTTTTTTTCTTTTTTTTTTTTTTTTTTTTTTTTTTTTTTTTTTTTTTTTTTTTTTTTTTTTTTTTTTTTTTTTTTTTTTTTTTTTTTTTTT
>PVKC010040261.1:0-12373 GCA_004027635.1 Crocidura indochinensis | reverse complement strand
TTATTTATCCTCTTTAAACATTCTTGTGAATTATACAGCTTCCAACTTGGTCTTAATGCTTGAGGGATGTGGGGTAATTTATAATTATTAAATCTTTTAAAAATTCATTTAATACTTCTTACTTTTATAGATGGATAATTTTACTCCTCTATATCTAGCAGTAAATCTCTGTGAATAGTATGTATTTAATGGTGTCGTATACTAAACACAATGAGATTATAGTGAATGTTAAAGCTAGATTTAGTCTGCCCTTCATACAAGCTAAACTCAGGTAGCTTATTATATGTACATAAAATTGTTCCTTTGCATTATGAAAGCAAAATTCCTCTTTGCCACTTGAAAAATGTAGCTAATATAAAGTAATGTCAAAAAGCAACTATTACCTCACAATTTAACTTTCAGGCTTATTATTAAAGATATCTTATTATTAAAGATATTTGTGTTATTTATAATATTGCACTGTTTTATACTTATATCCTTAAAGTGATTTGACAAAAATTGTTACTCAATTTTATTTAGGGAAAAGTGAATACAAGTTTAATTTTTTTATTAAAATAAAATATTATCATGCATATATAAAATTTTAAGATGCATTTTTATAGATTTTTCATCTAATGTATAATTGAGTAATTTTCAGAAACTACTTTTTTGATATCAGTTTCCGACTATAGACTATTAAATACTTTTAATTCTCTCTCTGAATTTCCACTAATAATTCTTAGATGTTTTTCTTTGCTTGCTCTTATGTACTCATTGTCAATTTGTGAATATATATGGCTCAAAACTCTGTGTACTCTTTTTTGTTAACAAAAGAGCTATTAAAGCTAAGTAAAATACCTAAAATATCAATAACCAATTATTTTGAATCTGTAAGTGAGCAATCATATATATACTGTTTTAAAATTACATAGCAGTACTCTGAAAATTATATTTCCCTAATTCAGAAAGTTTTATGTAATATTTCACAAAGAAAATGTTAACAACAGAGGAGTTTCCCTTCTTAGTTGCTTTCTGTTGCTGTACTGCCATCTGTATGTGCTTTAGCGGTAAAGTCTATTCAACAACAGTGAACAATATTAGATGGAATTAAATTTTTTATCCTGATTATTGTTGCTAAGCTCATATACAATTTCTTACCATGTTTTGCTTTTCATTTTTTTAATTTTTTGATTGACCCTAATTTTTGCTTTCATTTAAATTTGCTGTTTTTTTAATCTGTCCTAAGGCTTGAAAGATGATTGGTTAGTAGTCTTACAGGCAGCAAAACCATATACCCTGTCATAATATATGTTCCTCAGTGCACTGGCAGAATCTCTCAATACAGAGCTAAGATTATGTTCTCTGTGTGATACCTTTTTAATAAAATAAACATATAAGAAAATGTGTCCAACCTTTTCACAGATTCTCAACATTTGGAGCTATAAAAATGGTATAAACACAAACAAAACCTAGTTAATTAGTAAGTGTATAGACTAGCATAAATTTCTGCAATCTGGTTGATATTTGGAAGATATGTTGAGCAAAGGAAACCAGAAGAAACTTGTGCTTACAGGATTATCTCTTTTGTTTGTGGTATATAAAATATTGTATTAGGAAAAATATAGTAAGGGTGGCAGGGGTACCTAGATCATCCTTGACTTTAGAAACAAGAGAAAGAAAGGACAGAGAAGAAATGTAATCAAGGTAGGATGAAAGATGAGAAAGGGACGTAATGGGGGAATGGGGTCTGTGCACCAGTTACATATGGTAGCTGGGAGAGGGATATAGTTGTTTACCCTTTGCACAGACTTAACAACACTGAAAATATGAGACCTAACATGAAACCATGGAACTTTACTATGCCTGCCAAGGTGGTTGAGAAGTCATGGGGGAGTTTGGGTGAATGGGTGGGGGACAATCAATGGAATATGGGTACATTGTGATGGGATTTTCCACTGATGGTGATGATGTTGCAATATTATATCCCTAAACTAAACTATCAATTACAATTATCTTTAAATTAAAAATGTTTAAAAGTAAAGTCCAGTAGTATGTTGTAGATTTTATATGTGTGGAAAAAACATATCTCAGTTAAGGCAAAATAGTAAAATGCAATTGCTCTGTTGTTTTCTGGAGTAAAGTCATTAACACTGGTTAGAAAATAGTTACCGCTAGTGATTATATTTCTAATATGATCGTACATAAAATAAATTTAATGAACAAATGTGACTTCCTTTTGCCTCTGTTATTGGTAATTCTGCATACATATTTTGTATTTTACTATTCCATACTGATGTCATCTTCAAGCCTCTTGATTTAGTGAATTAGCTGGTGGCAAAGACAGCTGGATGTTGATTTATTGTTAATGAAGAAAGTGTCAAGGCTGGGTTGACCTTTGCTTATGCACATCCCATTTTAATTTTGAAAAGTTCAGTAAGGATAAAAAAGAATAAAAGAGTCATTATTTTCTAATGTTCCTTTTCCTATCCTGAGGGGAGGAATAAAGAAGTAAACAGAGCTTCCTGTTCAGCACAGTGGGTTACTCTGACTTACTATGCAGTGGAGACAAGGGAAATGCACATTTACAGAACAGAGCACCCTGCTCCTCCTCATGAACAGGTCACTCAATTGTGTTTGTGTCATTGAGCTCTTTTATGTGTTCATCAAGTATAGGTCCATCCAGTTCATTTTAAGTAATCTCTGCATTGTGTTGAGGGCAGTTGCATTACATCTGGGCAGGCAGCCTGGGGCAATAATTGAATCAATAGCATATTTTTCCCTTAGGTTTCCTTTGCCTCTTTGAACATACTCATTGTCTCTGCCCCTGAATTAATTTTATTCATAAACCCACAACTGAGATCACAGAGCCAGGCTGGAATCTAGCAATGTCAAGTGTTTCCTGAGTGTTGTGCTCATACACCTGTCATAGATGTTACTCATTTCCTGGTTCCTTCTCACCCAATTTCCAAGAACATGCTGATTTTAAGCATAAAGAAATTACCATATACAAAATGTTTAAAGTTTAAGAGGCTGTGAAGTCAAATAATCTTAAATAAAAATTTCTGCTCTATCTCATACCAATTACATAACCCTTAAAGACTATAAATATTTTTATCTGTAAGTTCTAATATATTAACATAATATAATAAATATAACAAATGTATATAAAAATAATTGTCATGACTATACCACAGTAGTGGCTAAATAGAATATCTTTAAAGAATATTTTTAACCTTATTCACAGGGCTTGAGTAGGCTTTAAGAACATTTTAATTACTTTATATGTCTCTTGAGACTCGGACTTGAAATGAAAACATCTGCAAATCTTTACAAAAAGTTAAAGATCTTTAACCTCGTCCTCACTGTCGAATGCTAAAATACATTACGTAGCACTCCAATAGTATTATGTTAATCATTTCTCTACAACTTAATTCACCACTTTTTGAGGCCTTGTCCATAACAAGAATTTTAAAAATGCTCTCTAATGTATAAAAAGACTATAACAGGTATTCATTAATATGAATCATAAGCAAATTTAACTGGCAGTGGTAAGCCTTACTCCTGGTTCTGTGCTTAGAGATAGCTCATAGCCAGAATTAAGAGACAATTTTTGGTAATGATAAAGGAGCAATGATGCCAGATCTCTGTGTTGGTACACAATTTCCAATATTTTCATGGATAAAAGTATTGGGTAATAAAGATGCTCAGACATAGGTTTGAAAAGGAAAAAGGTGAATTGAGAGTAGGTTACAACGAAAAAGAAATTCCTGCATGGAGAGGAAGTTAGTGTAGGACTGAGTTTAAAGTAGGGTGTTTTGTGTGAGCTTTTTAAAGGCTCTTTTCAATTCTTATCAATTGAAAAAAAAGTTGCATAAAATGCATTGAGGTTATAGTTCAGGGGTTCCCCTTTAAATGAAAAATAGGGGGCCGGGAGATAGCATGGAGTTAAGGCGTTTGCCTTTCATGCAAAAGGTCATCGGTCCGAATACCGGTGCCCCATATGGTCCCCCGTGCCTGCCAGGAGCAATTTCTGAGCATGGAGTCAGGAGTAACCCCTGAGCACTGCAGGGTGTGACCCAAAAACCAAAAAAAAAATGAAAAATGGGCTCTTTGCAACACTTATCACTGGGTAAGACTAGTACAGAGAGGGAAATTGCTGAGGTTGGTGGCAGTAGATAAGCACTGGTAAAGGTTGTTTGAGTATATAAGTCAATCGTGAATAACTTTATCTGTGAAAAAAACTGTATTATGAACAACTTTGTTACCATAGTGTTGCATTTTTTAATTTTTAAAAACACTTTGTTTTTGAAAATTACATATATGTTTGCAGTTGGGCCTCAGTCATAAGAAACAGCCACATTCACCTGTGTAACATTCCCACCACTAATCCACCCATCTCCCTTCTCTGCCACCTCCTGCTGTATTCATGACAGGAATTGTACTTCTCTCATTCATTTCCATTGTTATGATAGTTTTCAGTGTAGTTATTTCTTTAACTTTATTCACCACACTTTGTGGCAAGCTTTATATCATGAACTGATTCTTTCAGCCCTCATCTCTACTGTCTTTGGGTATTACCACAGTAGTGTATTTCACTTTCTTAAAAACCGCAAATGAGGGGCCCGGGAGATAGCATGGAGGTAAGGCGTTTGCCTTTCATGCAAAAGGTCATCAGTTCGAATCCCGGTGCCCCATATGGTCCCCCATGCCTGCCAGGAGCAACTTCTGAGCATGGAGCCAGGAGTAACCCCTGAGCACTGCCAGGTGTGACCTAAAAGCCATAAGAAAAAAATAACAACCGCAAATGAGTGAGACCATTCTCTCTCTCTCTCTCTCTCTCTCTCTCTCTCTCTCAAAACCCTTGCAAATAAACTATTCAATGTAAAGCATGCATGATTTGAAAAGTATATATGCAAGTGGTCAGTAGCCTCATGGGAAGGTACTCAGCATCATTAGTCATCTAGGAAAATCAGAATAAAAACCACAAAATACTACATTATGCCCATGAAAAAACTACCAAGAAAAACAAGATCTGATAAGGATGTCAGAAATGAATGCCATAACAAGTATTTAGAGAAATAGTCAATTATTAATGAACTGTTTATAAAATATCACAAAAAGAGTCTCCAGTTAGACATTGAGACATTGACTTTTAAGCAAAAATTGCTTGACTGAGTAAATATTTCTCAGCCTCTGATTCAAAGTACACATAAAATGTAAATCAATCTACTAGTCTCTGAATTTAGGAGAAACTGAGTAAGCAAATTAATTAAAATCAAACTGCAGTGCACCTTCTTGGATGACATCCAGCATGAGTCCAGAAACCTGGGTTAGGTTTATTCTCTTAAGCCGTCCTACACTGTACCAAAGGGCTTTGGAAAGTCTTTAATCTTGGCAAACGCTCATTAAAATAAAAGGCTGCCTAGAGACCTTGAGGAACTCTGTCAGGGAGCCAATTAGCTCCAGTCCACCCCCGACTCTGCTCAGTAGTTCCTCTCAGGCTACTTTCCTATTCCCTTTTTTATTTTTATAACCTGGCAATTAGTTACTGTGACATATCATTTGCAGGACCATGGGAAGCATTTAACTACAGCATCAGGAACACCTGGAGAAAAGATCACTTCAAGAGAGATTATAAGTTGGGTGATTAGAGAAACTCAGCACAGAACATACCTATTCTTTGAGCCTTGACCTTGATTTGAAGAACAAATAAGGCAGCTTATATCAAACCAGATTCCCATCTCACAACATGATACTGTGACCCAACTGAGAACAGTATGGACTGTGGAAAGAAGATTCATTGTCACATGTGGTCTCCAGCATGGATCCAGATGGTGGTTTTCATTCTGAACCCCTATTCTTTCCATCACCACCAACAACAAACATTGAACCCTATTCCTTCCATCACCACCACCAACAACTCATGAAAGAACTTCTTATTCTTAGCTGAATTATGTCAGACTGAAAGTTTGGCAACATAGTTAAGGTTTATTTAATATGACATATCAGTCTATCAATCAATACATCTAAATACAAAGCACACACAAATGCACTCCCCCACATATGCAATAATATATCCTAGAAATTTCTTATTGGCTCTTAAACCTTCCATCTCTATGAAAATGTCAATAACTAAATTACTTCTCCAAGAAGTTTAGTCCTGATTATTCATATGTTCACTTTAGACCACTTTATAAATGTATTTCTACTTCTTTGTTTTGGTTTGTTTTGGGGCCACACACAGTGGTGCTCAGGGGTTACTCCTGGCTATGCACTCAGAAATCGCTTCTGGCTTGGGGGCCATATAGAATGCTGGAGAATTGAACTGCTGTCCATCCTAGGCTAGAATGTGCAAAGCAGGTGCCCTACCACTTGTGCCACCACTCTGGCCCCAACGTTTTGTTTAGCATTTGGGTATTTTGAAAGAAATTTTGATGAAATAATGAAAAGTCATTTCCCTTAAGGAATATTAAAGTTTTTATGAACAAGGTGCAGCCAGTGTTCTCAGGCTACTTATTTTGAAAGAAAGCAGTAATTACGAATTATTTACTTTAACATCAACATAATCCCAATATTATTTCATTATTTAATAAGACAATTACTATTTGAAGAAGTGAAAATAACAAGGTTCACAGATGTTTCTATTAGACCTTAAGTTTGAATTTGTGTCTGCCTGTTTTCAACATCTGTTTATTTTACTATATACATTGGTTATATAACTATAATACAAGATTTAAATGGTATAAATTAAACAAGAGTAATTCTGAGAGTAGAAATTATTCAGAGCTTATCTGTGTTTAAAACTATATTAAAGTGTCATGTGTGAGACCTAAGATAAAAACCAGAATTTTTTGAGAATATAGTACAAAGATTGCTTTGGAGCTAAAACATGTGTTCACTGGAATCATTTAGTTATGGGTGTTATGAAAACTGATCTTAAAGATTTTCTTCCATAGGGGTTCAAAAATATACTTTCTTGGGACTGGGCGGTGGCGCTGGAGGTAAGGTGCCTGCCTTGCCTGCACTAGCCTAGGACAGACCATGATTCGATCCCCCGGTTTCCCATATGGTCCCCCAAGCCAGGAGCGACTTCTGAGCGCATAGCCAGGAGTAACCCCTGAGCGTCACTGGGTGTGGTCCAAAAACCAAAACCAAAACAATATATATATACATATATATATATACTTATATATATACATATATATATATATACTTTCTCTAACTTAAGGAATTTTCATGTGCATGATGTAGAATATAGTAAAACTACGCTGTGGCATATGCAAAGCATAATAGTGAGTTAGACATGGGTAAGGAGAGCTTACTATACACATTGTCTATGAAGCATGCTAGATCAAAGCATTTAGAAGAAAGATATTGATAGACTATAAATGGAGAGACAACTTGCATACACATCCAAGGAAAGTATAAGCATAAGTAAAAGCAATATAAGTAAAATTTATATATTTATTATTACATAATATCTCACTTAATCTTTGACTACTATGGCATCTATTTTGAAGATTCCTGTCTCCAATACCCCTAATCATTTGATTAAAGAACTATTTACTTGATAAAGACTCAAGTTACATCCACGCTTTAAGTTCTCTTATGCAGAGATAAGTGGATATGTTGAGATAGAATATGCTGAGATAATGTGGATCAAGAACTGTTTTAACTTGTTTTCCCCAATATTTACATTTTAAATTCACCATAAAAGAGTCTAACAGAAAAAAAATCAAGATTATTTAACTTGAATTCCATTAAATCTTAGACACCTTTCATTCTCTCTGGCTTTGACTTTCTATCTTGGTCTCTTTGGTACCTGTATGTCAGTTTCTCTTCCCCTCTCCCATAATATCCTGTTAAAATTTTGTAGTGTGACTTAATATTTTTGTTAGGTTTCCTCAGGACCAATAAATAAAGAATCTTACTTATTAGATTACCCAATTTCTATTCTTGAGCATCATAATAAGAACCAAAAAGCACTGACCCAGATCCATCAGCTATGTGTAGTGGAAGATGTGAATAAAACAGTTTACTACCACTCTGGGCCCATCTGCTTGGTAGTAAATTCTATTCAATACCTTTATAAACTCATTTGGCTCTGTTTCCTTGAATCGGTGTATTATTTAAAAACATCAAATCTCTCTTCTGAGAATTCGGTGTTCCTGTTATCTGCATTTTATGTTTGTAGCTGACCTAACAATTCTTTCTTTCAATTACTTCTTTCTGTTTAAGAGATGCGGTGTTAAAACAAGTTTAAGTGAATTATGTAAAATTTGATATTCTGATAATATGAAGATTTGTCATCATCTGTAACTGTAGAATTCTTTTCGTGTTTGTCTTTGTTTTAGTAGTTAGGTTACACCTATGGTACTCAGGAATTACTCCTGGATCTGCACTTAGATATCACTCATGGCAGGCATGGAGGATCATATGGGAACCTTCTCAATCTTGTCCATTAAATGAATATGGATATATTAAAATTGATGAGATATATGTGCAAAGTTATAAATGATTTTATACAACATGGATAAAAGAAATGGAATAATGAAGAAAATACCAGATAATTAATTATTGTTCTTACTACTGTTAAACTTACCCTTTCTTAAGTTATTATGTTGACACATATTTTATTCTACAAAATAGTTTTATAAATACAGTCTCCTCTTACCAACTTCTCCTCAACTTCTTGGTTCAGATAAATTCAATTTGAAATCTTTTAAAATGCAATCTACATTTCTTCTAAATGTAAGTTATTTCTTTTAAACCTGTTCTTTATTTGGCAGGAGAAGTTATTTCTTTAAAGGGGTGACTAATACTGTACTTCTATTCACCTCAGACCTGAAGAATTTTCATAAGAGTACTTGAAAAGAAATTTACATAAGCATTCTGGACTTAATCTAATTTGCTAATTATGCTAATTGTCATTGAGATTGCAAATACAATGAAGTTGTTTTTAAGAAGTTTATGATAAGAATGTTGAAGTTCTTAGGTGATTGATGCCTACACAGAACACAGCACCTGCCAAAAGTGATACAAAAGCTTCCTCATTACTGCATTACCTTTACTAGACTAAGATATGCCAATTAGAAATCGGAGCTTATTGTCAACGTTTATTTTTCTTTATGCCATGATATTAAGAAAATCATTGCTTGAGGGACAGAGTGATAGGATGTTTGCCTTGCATGCGACTGATCCAGGACAAACCTGGGTTTTCATCCCGGATGAGCACAGAGCAGGAGTAACACCTGAGCAGCACCAGGTGTGGCCCAAAAACCAAAAATAAGTAAATAAATAAATTAATTAAATAAATAAAATAAAATAATAGTTTGCTTTTACTGAATATATGTGATGAAACATGTCATTTAGTCGAAACATAGCGTAAATATCGTATTTTAAGACAACCATTTGTATGCTATTTACCCAATTTATATTCTATCTCTCCTCTCTTCTATATATATAATCAAAGACAGAAAAGTAGAAAAAAGGGAAATAAAAATTTAATGATTTATAAATGAATAAAAATGAGTAGATGTACACAAGTGAGCTAGTATCTATTCTGAAACCCGTCACTTGTGAAATTACTAACAAAATAAATGATATTGCATCCATCTAAAGTTAAATAACATATACCTGGTTACATTAATGAGAAGTACATATCTTCTAAGAGCCTAACAAGCTAGCATTTTACAATAAAATAAAGACAATAGTGATCTTAGATGCTAAATATAAATATTAGCCTTCTCTTCTATATTCTTAGTAATAACAAAATTTATTTAGTTAGGCTAGACATTTGCAAAGTCTCATTTATGAAGATAAATCAAAATAACTTATGAGTGGGTAATTTAATGAATTCTTCTCTAAGACATGGAAAAAATAGGCACCTTCTTTTCAACAAATTTCCTTTTCAACAGACACTTGGCTGGAGTGTTCTTTAATCATATCTTGTTCTTTCCTCTAAGCTATTTTTACTTTTGTCGCCAAGGATAAAATAAGATATGATTCAGACTGTGTCAAAATGTCCACAGAAAAATCTAGATATTTCTGGAAATAGCTATTCAAAGTCATCTTTGGGGTTCAGTTCAATTATGACTCCTAGCTCAGTGGGGCAATCTAGCTAATTCAAATAAGAGAGATCTTTAAATTATCTGATTCCACATAGGAGAATTTTATTTTTACCTCTGAAAATAACTCTGCATTTCTCTGACAACAACTAATTTATTCATTTCTCCCACAAAAATCAAAATCTTCTCCTAACATCAATTATATATATATATATATATATATATATATATATATATAAAGACTCTATTACAAGGCCATTACATGGTTAGTTGCTTTGCCTACAGTACTTTTTTTTTTATCCACCCTCAGCAGCACCTATGAGGGGTTATTCCTGGATCTGTGCTCATAAATCACTTTTGGCATGTTCAGGGGAACATAAAGGATGCCAGGGATCAAATTTTGTTCAGCAGTTTGCCTGGCAAATGCTCTACCTGCTATACTACTTTCTTATTTTTTAAGGCAACTTCTACTGTAGAAGACATCCCCTTATGGGAATATGCTTCTACACAAACTCACAGAAAATTTTGTTTTGCTCAAAGTTAACTTTGCATTCAATAACATATTGATTTATATTACTGAAATGTTATGTCTTTGTTTCTCAGAAGACTGAATGCATGCATTGGTTCAATCCTTACTGATATAAGCAGCATAGACTTTTTGTCACATTTGTTTATTTATAGAAATAATAAGAGACTGTCTATGAAAATTTATTTAGAATTTGCATATAATTTTAAATATAGATAGCTATATATTTAAAACTTTACAAGCATAGTTTTAAACACATTTAATTGATAGGTGAATATGATATTTTCATTTTTCTCATTGGTTACTTTAGTGGTTACATGGTTGGGGAAAAATGACCACCAATGTAAGTTATCCTTTTAGAACTAAAAAAAATTCTTATGTATATGACAACTATAGTTTTTTTTCAGAATATACAACCCATTGTCAAAAGAAAAGAGGAAAGCACTTTGTATAAATAGAAAGTTGTGAAAGTATGTATTATGGTTCTGCCTTAGCATAAATAAAAGTATAGGGAAATGAAAAGATAGTAAGGAGTCACTCACATAATATACATAAGTAAAGCATTAGCTGATCTTAGTATACAGGATAAGCCTCTCAGTAAATATCGAACCATTCTACCCACAGTGAGGCCTCTCATAAGGAATGTTTTTAAAAGTTACTTATTTATTTAAGCACCGTGTTTACCAACATGTTTCTAATTGGGTTCCAGACCTAAAATGCACACCCCCTTCACCAATGCAACTTTCTCACCATCACTGTCCCCCATTTTCATCCTTTTCCCTCCCCTTCTGTCTTTGAGACAGGCATTATATTTCTCTCTCTAGCCTATTCATGGTAGTTGTTAGTGTAGTTATTTCTCTAACTGCATTTACCACTGTGCTTATCATGTGCTGGTCCTTCTTACCCTCATCTTTATTGTCTTTGGGTATTATTATTATTATACTGTACTTGACTTTCCTTAAATTTCACAGATGACTAAGACTCTTCTGAGTTTATGAATCTTCATATCCACCCATATATAGGTACATTTTGTATTTATTTTTTAAAGCTGCATAGATTTCATTGTGTAGATATGCCACTGCTTTTTAGCCACTCATCTGATGTCAGGCATCTGGTTTATTTTCATATTTTGGCTATTGTAAATAGCACCTCTATGAATATGAACATAGGAGTGCAGAAGGCATTGCGTTTTGTTTTTGTGAACCTGGGTTACATCCCTAAGAGTGGTATCGCTGGGTTATATAGGAACTCAATGACATTTCATCACAGAAAAAATACCAGTGGCCAAAAGGCACATGGTAATGTGCTCCACATCACTAATCATTAGGGAGATGCAAATCAAAACGACAAATCCCATCTCAGAACATAGAGCCTGGCACACAACACAAAGAACAAGAATAACCAGTTCTGGCAAGGATATGGGGAGAAAGGAACTTTCATTCGCTGCTGGTGGGCATACCATCTAGTCAAGCCTTTATGGAAAACAATATGGAGACTCCTCAAAACACTGAAATTGAGCTCCCCCATGATCCAGCTATAACACTCCTAGGGATATACCCTGTGCCCACAAAAGCACAATACAATAATGCCCGCTGCACTCTTTTGTCCATAGCAGCACTATTTATAAGAGACAGAATCAGGAATTTTCTTTTTAGGAAATACAAATATCACAAACAGACTGTAAGGCTGAGAAATTATGAAGACTGAATGAAATGCTCAAAAAGCCACTAAAACTAGCCACTAAGAAATCTAGCTGCATAAAATTCTGAGAGAAATGAATAAGAATTGCAAAATATTTCAT
>PVKC010040260.1:0-12371 GCA_004027635.1 Crocidura indochinensis | reverse complement strand
TGCTCCTTGTGACTCATTTCCTTGAATTACTGAATTCCAAGCCCCATAGGGGATCTGGAAACAGGGCTTCACACTCTGATTATTGCTCTTTTAAAAGTCCAAGAAGTCCTGGATCACATTGTGTCAAATGAGATCCATCCTCCTGTTTCTAAATGGTAGACATTCACTAGACTGAAATGAATCCGTTTCAATTTCCGACCATTTCCTGACATCTAAAGGTTACATTTTCTATGTTCTGAGCATACAAAATGTCAAAGTGGTAGAAAAAAACTTGCAGAATTATTCAGCTCTTCAAATCATTCTTTATTGATAGTCCAGGGCACAATGACCTATGATGGAGCCACTGTGAGTTCACAGTGAATTTCCTTTACTAGCTCACTTCCTTGAACTTTTCGGTGCTAATTCCTCAAAACTGGAGAAAGACTGAGTGTTAACTTGTTTGTAAGGATTTCATTTTCATGCTCTCTGATAATGCTGTTAAACCACTTAGAATCATAAGGAAAGACATATTTTTCCTTTGCATAATTCTTATGGTAATTTCTGTTCCTTTTTTCCCAAGTGATGAAAAATAGTTCAGACAAAAGGAGATACATATTGCATGAGATTCCTGAACCAATTCAGCATTTTAGCACATTTCAGTATAATCTTTCCTGGACACCTTCAAATTAAGGCTTCATTTTTTCATTCATTTGAGGGCTCTTGCATTTGCCAACAATGAGCATCCTTAGATTTGACCAAAAATCTGAACATTTCACAAATCAGATTTCTACTCCTATACACCTGTGATTTAAAACTAGAAATATTGGCTACAAAGTAAGAGTTAAAGAAAAAATGATCTAATGGGCCAGGAGTTGGTTGGTGCCAGCTGAATTCATAGGGGAGCTTCCCGGTGCAGATGAAATTTTTCTTGCATTTTCCTTCCCTCACTTTCTGACTCTAGAGTAGGGATTCTCAACCTCAGAATCCTAATTGAATTTAAGGCAGCTGTCAGGAAATTTGAACATGCTTTGTAGAATATTGAACAGTATTGTCAGTCTCTACAACTGATTATCAGTAGTTTATTTCTACCACTTTCAGGCCCAGTTATAACCATCACAACTGTCCCTGGATACTGTCAGATGATCCCTAGGAAAGAAGAGCAAAATCCCTCACAGTGGCTTCTTGTCTATCCATGTGTGATACCCAGAAACATAAATTCTAAACTCATCATACCAATAACCTATCCTCGCCTTCACTCTTTCAGAGTACTTATGCTCCAAAATCATTGCTCTTTTGCTTTCTCTACTAAGGTATGGCCCTCATGAAAGAAGCATATGATTTTTAGCCTGTGTAAATTGTTTTACCCTAGTTCACGAATATCTTAAGGACTAAACTCTTCCCTACATATCTGCATTTTATGAGGGACTTGTTAATTAAATGTCAAATCAGAAATATATATTTATATCAGTAACATATATATGTACATATACATGCTATGAAGCTGGCTGTCTATTGCATTTCTGAGTCACAAGATGTTTTTGAGACAATTTTATCAGACAGATACAGATATGGAATGGGAAAGGGAAATGCTGGGAATTGTATAATCTGATCCATGTCCGACCATTTGGTGTAACAAAGCAGAATATCATATAGGTCTTTGGGAAATTGGTTATGGTAATTGAAATATCAAGAGAATTTTTAGAGGGTTGATATCCAAAATATATAAAGAACTTATAAATCTCAAAACCAGAAAACAATTCCTCCTCTCAAATGGAGAGAAGATCTTTACAGACACTTCTTCAAAGCAGATTTAAAGATGACCAACTGGGCACATTAAGAAATGTTCTTCATTAATTGTCAATGAAATGTAAATCAAAACAATAACGAGCTATCACTCATACTGTTAAGAAGAACCTGTAGCAAAAATGCTAGAAATTACAAATGCTGACCAGGATGTGTCTACAAAGGACTCTTTATTAACTGTTGGAGAGAATGTATATTGAGAAGAGTCTGAGAAACCTGGTAAGTCAGAAGGACAAAGAAAAAGTATTGAATGGTTTTATGTGCTATATAAGAATAGAAAATGTACAGGCGATGATAATAAGACAAAGATTTTCTTAGAAGTTGTGATAGGGAGGAAATAAACTTTCAAAAGTTGGGAGATGCATTGCCCAGCAGAAAAATTTCATCATATGGGGCCAGAGCAATAGTACGAGTGTAGGGTAGCTTGCTTTACATACAGCTTTACATACATGACATGACATTACATACATACATACATACATTCTTTAGAATTCCAAATGGTTACCTGCACGCTACCAGGCACAATCCCTAAATGCAGAGACCCTAAGAACTACCAAGTATGTCCCCAAATCAAAATAATCATGAATTACATTCAATAATTTTCTATATAGTCATTTCTTTCCATGTTAAATTAAACCCCTTTTATTGTAAACAAAATTAATACCAAGACTTCTTCGTGCCTCTCTCTCTTTGTGGGGGAGGGAGAAGGGAACACACCCAGTAGTGGTTAGAGAAATAATTAGCTTTTTGCTCAAGAGCAATGCCTGGTAGTGGTCATTGAACCAAACTCTCAACCACAGCTGCCAGCTATGGAAGTGCCTTCACTTCTATGCTCTTTCTGGTCCTCTTAATGCCTTTCTTAAAGGATATTATGATATATTTACTGTCAGATATCCTCTTGCCTTAGAAACTTTCACAAATATATCATAATAGTCCTTGTAGGGTACAAATGATTATTATAGTTATTTGCTTCTTAATTTTCAGGGCATGTTTAAGTAGTATATAGCATGTTCGTAAACTTCCAAATACCGAGAAAAGTTGTTAAGTAGGTATCACATTGTTGTAATATACTCTTTTTATCACTGTATCATGGAAAATTTGAAAGCAGTGTAAAATAACAAGGAATAAAGTCAATTATGCATAATTTCACTGCTCAATCATATCTACTGGTGATATATTTTGCTTCTGTTCTTGTAGTTATTTTTACCTACGTATGTTAGGAAATCAAGAACACTGAAATGATAGTAGTAATAGTATGAAGCATCAAGATTGTGACAACCTTCTCAAGTCATGTATTTGATTTTAGTGACTACATATACTCAGTTTGATGTCATATCCATATATCCTACTCTCTGTGCTGGAATATATTCTGTTCAAAACTCTTTATTCTGATGGTCATAGAGAGTATTAGGGGGATATTTGTTGGTTTGCTGTGACATTAAACATTGTTAGAAAAATATAGAACCTAGATGGAAGCATGGATGACTAGCCTCTGATTTTTGTGAGAGTCAAGGTCCAGTTAAATTTCATAGAGAAAAGATAGTATTAACGCCACCAGTAGGAAATCGGGAAGCATGGACAAAGTTGTGTGACAAGGAGGAGGGGTAGCCCAAGAAAGATGAGCTTCTGTTTCCTGGAGCCTTTGTGGGTGTCTTGGAGCAGCTGCCTGGAGTGAAAAGGAGAGAGCTTTAGCTTCTTACTTAATCATGTTTGCCAGGGCAAGAAACACCACCATCATCAATCATCCCCAACACAGTTTTATGGACTATTTTCTCTGCTTAGTGCACCTCGAAGGAAAGTGGGGCACATTGGCAAGTGTCTGCCTCAGATCTGGGAATGTCTATGTATAGCTAGATTTGGGCAGTTTTGAAAGAGTATTAAGTCATCTAGCTAATGTCCTCCAAACTGTTTTAAAATTCACATAAAACGTAATTTTGTTTGTTTTCATGTTTATTTCCCTAAAAGTCCATTCCTCTTTTTGAAGCTGAAAGTGACTGGGGAAACCACCATTTGCATTGTAGTGTTTAAATATGGCTTTGGCTTTCATGTGTGCTCACCAAGGCTCAGAGCCTTTAGTTTGTTTCTGTTATTTAGTTTGTTGTTTGATACACAAACTTTTCTCTTAAGATATTTTTTGTTTGTTTGTTTTGGAGTCACACCCAGTATTGTTCAGAAGTTACTCCTGGCTCTGCACTCAGGGATCATTACTGCTGGGCTCTGGGAACCATATAGATTGCCAGAGACTGTACCTGAATCAGCCATGTGCAAGGCCAACAAACTCTCCCCTCTGTACATGACCCCACACACTTAGTTTTGATGCTTCTCACATATTCACCAGGGTAGTTTGCCTTCCTGGCTCCAGTTCTCATGCATCATATTTTTTTGAAAAACTGGAAAATATTTTTATATCGATAGATTTTTAACTCATTATTAACTTGTTATTTTACATTAACTTGCTATTTTACATTTTTATGATTATTATTGAAGTTTATCATTTTTTATAAAAAATTATTGAGACTGGGGCCGGGCGGTGGCGCTGGAGATAAGGTGCCTGCTCTAACCTAGGACTGACCGCGGTTCGATCCCCTGGTTCCCCATATGGTCCCCCGTGCCTGCCAGGAGCATCTTCTGAGCGAATAGCCAGGAGTAACCCCTGAGCGTCACCGGGTGTGACCCAAAAACCAAAAAAAAAGTAAAAAAAATTTATTGTGACCAAAGTAAATTACAATTCTTTTACAGTAACATTTCTTCTTATCTATGGCACTTGCCTATACTTGACTTGACTGTGACTGGAAATTGTGAGCAGCACCAGGGATTCCAAACAGGAAGAAATTCTAAAATCACTCAAGCAGCATCAAGATTGGAAGTCATGGCCTCATTGTTGCAAGGCAGAACCCAGGACCTAGGTTAAAAAAAGGCACAAATTCTTTTACGAAGAATTATTGAGTTATTGGCTGTTGTTTGAAGCTGATCTGGCAGTTTGGGGGAAGAATTATAGCCAAGCCAAGTTGCATTTTGCAGTTGTATGTATAATGCAAATTAATGGTCAGAGCCTCTTGTGTGGTCAGTGTGCTCAGTTTGCTAAGACTTAGATAAGAATATAATTTTTTTTATTTGGGAGCCATACATTCAACATTGCTCAGGATTTCATGCTGACACTGTGTTCAGGGATCACTCTTGGACAATGTTCAGGGGACCATATGCTATTCCAGGGATCAAACTCAGTTCAGCCACATGTCACTCAAGTATCTCCCCTGCTGAACTGTTTCTCTAGCCCTAAAATATAATTTTTACTAAAGATACTTTCTTATGGTTTTAATTCGCTATGATACTCATGCACAGACATAGCCTTCTGTGCAAAATTCTGAATATAGTAGGCACAAAACACATGACAGAAATTGTGTGTGTGCGCCTAAGTTCCCTTGTGATACTATTCTGTGAAATGACTTGCTTAGTTACTTCATTTCTAGGCATTGACTGTGATAGCAACTGAAAACTGTTTGTCCATGGACCAACTTAGAAATGAGCATTGAATCATATCCTCTGTTTTCCTTGTCATTTTTATTAAAGAGCAGTTGTTCAGTGCAAAATAGATTAGCGTCATCACCTCTCACATATAAACTTCTGATGAATATGCTATATCTGACGAATTCAGTGTCTTCCTTCCCTTCCCTTGTTGTTGTGGATATGACTGGGGTCACATATTGGGTTGCACCGCATACACACTTGTGGTTGTAATGCCCTGGAAAGGGCCCAGATGCCAACAGGTGGTACTGCCAGGATTGTGCAAAGTGGGTACTCTACAAAAGGAATGGTTCTAACATATGATTTTTACTCATATGATCATATGCTAATACTTATACATAAATTCAGAATTCTGAAATTTTAGTATATGTGCTGCTGAAGCAAGCACAGAATTTGCAGATTTTGTAAGATGTTTCTTTGACAAACGTTGGCACTGATGTTCATGGGGAAGAGAATATATTGATTAGTATTAGAGTAATATTAAATTATAAAAGTATATGGCTTATAGGAGTATTGTTTTATATTAATCACTTTATTCTATTATGCTTATGTAATTTTATATGAATATTAGAAAATCAATCTCAAAGTATAATGTATAATATAGAAATATTGGGCCAGAGTGGTAGAGCATTTGCCTTGTATGCAGCCAACCCAGGTATGATACCTCATGTCCCATATGGTTCCCCAAGTCTGCTAGGAGTAACTTCTGAGAGCAGAGCCAGGATAAACTCCTGAGTATTGCCAGATGTAGCTCTATACCAAATGAAAGATGGAATATATATATATATATATGTGTGTGTGTATGTATGTATGTATGTATGTATGTATGTATTTGGTTTCTGGGTCCTGACTCTGCACTCAGAAATAGCCCCTGACAGGCTCAGGGGATCATATGAGTTGCTAGTAATTGAATCAAGGTCTGTCGGGTTGGTAGCTTGAAAGGCAAACACCCTACCACTGTTCTATTGCTCTGGCCCCAAAGTGGAATATCTTAAGAGGACATTGCTGTATCTCAGTTAAACTAAAATGAAACAAAAATTAAAATTAATTAAAATTAATTTGATTAACTTCCATAGTCAATGAAAATAGCCTGAACATTTAACTGTTAAGGAAAAGAAAGACATTATGCAAGTTTCCACTCCCGTATGGCCCTACCAAATGGTCATAATAACCAGTTTATTCAAAGACCAAAGCCTTAGCTTAAAAAATTTAGCTCCAAGGGCAAGGTTAGATCCCGACTTTATCCCTTGTGTGCAATTGTGGAGCTGCTACTGGCAAACCCAGGACGTGTATCTGTGTCTAGTTAGCATCACATGTCAGAGCTCCCCATGTAGAGCTGGGGAGAGCAGGCAAGTGCCCCCAGTCCTTCACCTTCCATTTATTGATTCCTCTTGTCTTTTCCAAGGACAGGGAGGAACATTTAGCCAAGCTCATGATATACCTCTGACCAGTACCCCAGAGCATCCAGTTCAATTTCTAATGTTCCTCTTTAAAAATAGCCTCATTTTCTATGAGCATTGATCAGCCATAAAACAAGTAGCCATTATTAACTATGAAAGATTTAGTAAAATTATCTGATGTTCGAAAGTTCCTATTAGTGAAGGACTGTGTCAGCTAGTTCCCTTGAACACTTAGGAGCCCCATTTGATCAAAGAGCAAGGAATTGATATCATTCACAGGGAAATTAGCAAACTCTCTGGACTCCACATATGTCTGTAGTAGGGTTTTATCTTAATTTCTGCACATCATTGGGACTATTTTGTGCTTTTTTTGTTTTGTTTTGTTTTGTTTTGTGGCCATATCCAGTGGCAGCATCAAGGGATAATCCTGGCTCTGCGCTCAGAAATTACTCCTGGCAGGCTTAGGAGACCCTATAGAATAACTGGGATGAACCTGGGTAGGTTGTGTGCAAGGCAAATGCCCTACCCACTGTGCTAACACTATGGCTCCCTATTTTGTGATTTTGTATCCATTTGTACTGGTGATAGAATCACTCTGATGATGAGCTACACCCCCAAAACTTTGAGCACTTCTTGAACCTTTTCCTGAGTACTAGAAAATACTATGTACCCACTTGGCTTAACTGAATACAAAGTTGGGTTACATGGGGGTTTATGCACCTATTATCTCTCTGCTACAAACACAAACACGGGGTGCTTGAAAAGTAACTGATTACAACACTAAAGTCAAAGCTCAGGTCAAAACAATTTTGTGGTCTAACTCATTCACTATAAATTCAGGAGACCTAGTCATAAGCTACCCCATTTTAGAAATTTCTTGAAATCTGCTCACATCCTGTTTCTTGTGTTCTCCTCTTACCTTCCTAATTGATCACTGGGAGTTAAACCTTTAGAGTTGCTGCACACAAGTTTCATCTAAATTTGAGTAAGTACTGCTGAAGTGAGCACAAGTATCATTTGCATTTCTCCTGGAGAATGTTGACTAAGACAACAGGTCAGTATATATAATATATAATACTATATAATATATATATTTGTGGAAGAGAGGACTGTTAAGGAGTGTTGACACCATCACCGACTACTTATATTTGACTGGTAGCCTAATGGTTAAGAAAAGGTGTTCTAAACTCACTGAAAATCAGGTACCACTCTAGTCCTTCCTTTCGATAGCTATAAAGCTGAGGGCAATTGATTGACCTACCTGAGTTCCACTTTTCTTACAAAATGGATGAAAAAAAACTCATCAGGTTGATGTAACATAAAAGAAATAAATCAAAAATACGTGTTCGTGGCATATAATAAATACTCTGTAAATGACAGCTTTTTTTGAAAATCTTATTTTTTAGATTCAAAAGATCCCATATGGTTATAGTGAACTCTAAGAAACTTTCTGAGATAGAACTACCAAAAATTGGTTCCAATTTTAGTGAGAAGAATATGGGTTCAGAAAAGTTTTATGTGTTAACTTATACTATTTCCTAAGGTCATTGACCAGGACTCAGGAGTTTATCCAAAGTAACACAGTACTTAGACATAGAATGGTTTGACCTCTTGATAATATATTTGCTTGAAGCAGTGATCGCCTTGAATTCCAAATATCATCATAGGCATAGAGTTTTAAAAGATCAAAGTATTCTATTATTCAGGAAAGAAATGCCAAATAAAGGAATACCACAAAACTCCATCCCCTAACATGTCTTGGCCTCAAAATGTAATAATATTTCATTAAATGAAAATCTTTCTTCATTCCAGGTGATTGCAGTCTCTAGAATTGATGCTTATCTAAAGGAAATGAAAGAGATTTTCTGTGATAGGATTCTCAGCTATTGAATCTGTGAATTTGAAAATGTCAGATGAAAACTGTGAAGGTTATGTGCATAAATCTTCATATACTTACATTAAGTGTGTGTTAATTACTTCTGAAGAAATTAAGATAAGATAAAACATATGGAAAATCATATGTGTGTTAAACCCATGTGTGTTAAATATGTCAACGTTTAAAATGCTCACCTGGTCAGATGTTCCAGTGCATGTGTGTGAATCCTTAAAGGCTCATGGACAGAAAGTAACTGTGCTTCAGTAGTTTAGAGCAAAGACAAAGAGAAGGACAGGAAATATAAAAGCCAGACTTTGGATACTATATGCAGGACTCCAGGTTACCTTTGCCTTGCCTACAAGGTTTGTGACCACAAGCTTGAAACACTTTGTAGTTGTCTATAAAACATCCAAAGGGGAGAACAGTTGTAGTTAGAAGTACACAAAATAAATTCATATAAGATCAAGATCAGGATCTTCATTTTCAGTTTCTTGGACACAAGGTAAAAATATATAAACAAGCCATGCATTATTATAGCAATGTTCTTTTGAGTACTAGGTAGCTTGGGACTTGTAGAAAATAAACAATTTGCAGGAGGAAGGCTATATTGAATTAACCCTGAGACACACTTTCTTACAGCTCAGCTCTGAACAATTCATTGACAATTCATCGTCAATCATCACTCGAGGTGTTCTCCACTTACCAAAACTGATAGAAAATTCTAGTTAAGATCTAACTTTCTACAGCCCCAATGAATATTCAATTTCCTTTTTTCTGGGTGTGGGGATTTAAGCCACATCTGGTCATGTTTTCATAGCCTACTCATGGCTCTATAATCAGGAATCACTTCTGGTGGAGCACAAGGGATCAGAGAGAGTGCCAGAGATCAAATCCAGGTTGACCTCTGCAAAACAAGCTACGTACACACTGTATATCACTCTAATACCTGAATATTTTGTTTTCACAGTAATTTGTGGCTTTTCTAATTAAAACATAATAAGTATTCATAATATTATGTACTTGGACAATGGTGCCTGGAATTGAGCCCAGAACTTTATACATGCAAAGCAAATATGTTGTTGTTTAAGACTCACGTTATTTATATTACTTAGATATCTGAGTCTACTTAATGTTGTCATCCTAAGATCAGTAGATATTAATTATGGTATTTCATCTCACAGCAAAATAAACATCATGTTTTATCAAATAAGCAGAATGATTCCAAAGATATATCTAAGATAGTTGGAAGATGTATGCGTAGTGTAATAATATCAATAAAGTACTGGGAGTGAGAAAGAATGGTAAGATCAAGAAAGAATCTATGAAGGAGAAAGTTCACAACAGTAATTTGATATGTCCATAGTTTACAAGGGTAGATAGAACAAAGCACAAGAAATTTCCTACTAAGAGATAGCCACTAGGGATTGTCATCCAGGAACAAGGAAATACATCAATGAAAGCATGTAAATATATTCTATGTCTTTCTTTGTTCATTGTCCTAATATTGAGGGTTCATGAAGAAAGAAAATCAAGTCTCCATCAGTTCAGTGCTACGTAGCCACTGATTTCTTGATCCTTCCTGTAGGATATCTCTACTTTTCTCCATGAAACACTATAATTTATTTCCTGAAAGTTAATTCCATACTTCTTATTTTCCCCAAGTCTCAAAATTCTAAGGGTTAGGTCCTACCTGTACAAGAGCTAACCACATGGTAATTCAGCCTTTTATGATGAGCACATCAACTTTTCTTTACATAAAATAGGGAAAATAATAAGAGGTTGTGATATTAAGCAACTTCTATTTCATTTAATATTGTGTCTTCTACCATTATTAATGATTGATCTTTTATTAATTAGGCAACATGTTTAGAATAGTGTTGAAGTTTTTGCCAAGGTTAATGCCCAATGCCCACTTCTTTCTTTATCTCTCTCACTTCAAGTTCACCTCTTGAGTTTTCCCTTCCCATACTGCCTTGGAATCTGATATTGTAATCTGAGGTTAAGGCTTTGTCATTGTTTGATACTGTCTATTCCCTTGTTTTGTCTCTTTCTATACTACAGATGAGTAAGATGGTACAATAACTGCCCTTTTTACCTTTGAATTATTTCACTTAACATGATACATTCAAGTTCCATCATGTTGTAGCTAATGCAAGCTTGAATTGTTTCTTATAACTGAGTGTGAGTCATTGTGTCTATATACTAAAGCCTCTTATATGTACATCTTTTTTGAACATTGGGTTGTTTCCAGATACTTGATATAGTATTAAGCCCTGCAGTGAACATAGGTGTACATGTATATTTTCTAATTAAGGCTCCATAATTGACAAACCTTTTCATAGTAGAGTTTGTAATACAATGTTCTAACACCTATTCCGCAACCTGTGTCAAATTTCCTCCACCAAAGTCCCCAGGTTACCACCCCACCCCCTATATCCTGTGTCCTTAGCAGGCACTATATTATTTGTTTTGAAGTCAACAACCAGCAATGATTAGGGCTTACTCCCAGCTCTGAACTCAAGAATCATTCCTGACTGGATTCAGGTGACCATTGGAGTGTTGAGGATCAAAGCCGTGTTGGCTGCATGCAAGACAAGCACCATATCCACTGTACTCACTCCTTGAGCTCATTAATAGGTATGTTTTTAAGTTTCTTTGTTTATTGTCGTTTGAATCTCATTCTTGCAGTGTTGTTGACTTTTTAGTATTGATGTATTGTTGCTAGGAGCCACTGTGTCCACTAAATGTCCACTATAGTGTCTTATGTATATTATCATGTCATCTAAAATTAGTGATAGATTTCCAATGTGAATTGATTTTTCTGTTGCTATGCCTCCTAATACTATATTGAATAATGGTAGAGAAAGTAGTCATGCTTTCCTGTGCCTATGTCAGAGGGAATTCTTCCTGTTTTTTCATTAGTGAGGATGATACTGGCTGTGGATTTGCTATAGATTGTCATTACTATCTTGAGAAAGGTTACTTCCAATCTTGTTACTTTTTAAAATAATGTAACTTCTATTGAACAAAACGTACTTTAGATGTGAGAGGAGAGGAAAGGGACAAATACATGTTCAAGAGAGTACATGTGCTTGAAGAGCAAGCTCCAAATTTAGGGTATTTTTAATCATAAATTAATGATCACTTGAGGCCAGAGCACTAGTGCATCATTTGACTTGCATACTGCCAATCTGGGTTGCTCTCTGGCATCCCATATGTTCATCTGGGCACCAATAGGAGTAACTGCTGAACACAGAGCCAGGAGTAACCACTGGGAACTGCCAGGTGTAGCCCCAACCCCCCCAAAAAACTGATGTTAACTTTTTTTCAGAAGTTGTCTCTACATTAATTGATGTGATCATATGGTTTTATCTTTTATTATATAAATGTGTGATTTATTATGTCAGCTAATTTGCATACATCAAATCATCTTTGCATCCCTTTGTGCATGTTTCTCATATGCTGTTGGATTGTTTGCAAAGATCTTGTTGAGAAATTTTGTGTCAGTGATCATTAGTGATATTGGTCTGAAATTTTCCTTTCTCATAGAATCTATCTGCTTTAGGTATAAATATACCAATATTGTACCTTAAGGTCAGAAAAGAGGTAGAGATCTACCTATACAATTTGGGATAGTGAGCACACAGATCACAAATGAATCTTATAATTTGTGACAGGAAATAATATAAAGAAGCCGAGTCAAGAAATAACTTTAACATACTCCAAGAGAATATTGGCAACATGAATCTGAGATTCCATCATATTTCTGTCAGAGATTTTTTTTCACC
>PVKC010040259.1:0-12375 GCA_004027635.1 Crocidura indochinensis | reverse complement strand
ACATGCCTGAAAACCCAACTACATATCTTTGAGATATAAGAGGAACCTGGAGTCTCTGAAGAAAAAACATCCAATATGGAGAGAAAAGACAAACACCACACAGTGATACACACATGCACCCTTGTAGCATCAATTTATTTTTAAATAGATGTTATCTAGATAATATTGAATGAAGCAATTTTTCAGCAAACTTGCTATGAGGTACATTTAGATATACATCACTATAAATATATGATTCATTAATCAGCATCTGCGAGGTATCGGTGTCTCTAGAAACAAAAGAACTGCAAGAATAAAATAACTAACTTCAATTTTTTTTTGGTTTTTGAGTCACACTCAGTGATGCTTAGGGGTTACTCTTGGCTATGTGCTCAGAAATTGCTTCTGGCTTTGGAACCATATAGGACACCAGAGGATCAAACCCAGGTCCATCCTGGGTCAACAGAGTGCAAGGCAATTGCCCTGCAGCTGTGCTATCGCTCTGGCCCCAACTGACTTTAACTTTAACATGTAAGATTTTTTTAAGATTGTAACATTTTTCAAAGTATTCTCATGCTACATGGTTTTCAACTGCTCATAACTGACAAGACAGACTGTAGGGAGAGAGGCATCCTAACACATTGTTTGGAGTAGCATGGATCAGGACATCCAAAAATCTCTTTAGGAACTATACTTATTTCTACATTTGTGAGAAAAGGACATTACCCAATCTTGTTGTTTGGGTATTCAACTGCTGACGGGGGGAAAATGTTTAAGGCAAAGATGGAGTGATATAAAAGATGTTAGATGTGGAATGAGATGGTACATTTTTTCTTTCTTTCTTTCTCTTTCTTTTTTTTTAGTTTTTGGGCCACACCCAGTGACACTCAGGGGTTACTCATGGCTATGCACTCAGAAATCACTCCTATGGGCCCGAGAGATAGCATGGAGGTAAGGCGTTTGCCTTTCATGCAAAAGGTCATCAGTTCGAATCCCGTGCCCCATATGGTCCCCCGTGCCTGCCAGGAGCAATTTCTGAGCGTGGAGCCAGGAGTAACCCCTGAGCACTGCCGGGTGTGACCCCCCCAAAAAAATCACTCCTGGCTTGGGGAACCATATGGGACACTGGGGAATCAAACCGCAGTTGGTCCTAGGTTAATTTGTGTAAGGCAGACGCCCTATCGCTTGCACCACCACTCCAGCCCCAAAAGCTGGTACTTTTCTGACTTTTCTTATTTCTGCAGTCTATATGAAAGAAATGCCTCCTTTTGTCACTGCAGTTTAACAGAAAGTAATTGCAGATGAAAGGCTTCTCACTGTTTTCTATTCAATCTAACTGCAGAGCCAAGGAGATTATTTTTCTGCTGACCACTATGGCTTTTGAAGAGCAGATGTTTTATATATTTCTTTCATTTCGGGAGGGTGCACCTGGCAATGCATGAGTTACTCCTAGATCTGTATTCAGGAGTCATCCTTGGTAGCACTTGTGGGACTATATGAGGAGCTGGAGATCAAACGCATGTTGGCTGCATTCTAGGCAAACACCCCACCCTATGTGTTATCTCTTCAGCCACATTTTCTACCTTTCTTACATCCATTTAGGGTTTTCTGTCCTTATTGATACCCACCAGCCAGGGGCTTAGGCTTCCCCTATAGCCAGTCCAAGAGGTGAAGCATGAAAATTGCTCTGGGAACTTATAATAGAAAGCTCTGATAATGACCTCCTTAAAACATTTTTCTATCTTCATTGTCATCATCATTGTCCTCCCTTCTCCAGTTAAGAACTTCTAAATTCTTAATTCAGTCCCATAGAACTGATCATTGACTACTTTCCCCTTCCCTCCCTTTTTCTCCCTGCATATCCAATCTGCCAGAAATGGTTATTAGCTCTTATCCAGCATACAGGCAATTCTCACTGTCTCCAGGCACTGATCCAACTATTGGTGGTAGCTCAGCTGAGCCCGGAAAGTAAAGCTCTTGAGTTCCAGGTCAGTGTTTTCTCTGACACACCCAAAACTTACTGGATTCAAATGAATCATCTAACACTCTCTGCCTCTTATTACATCTCTCCAAATCTCCTGGCTCCTTTCCACCACTTGCCCCTCCAAAATCCTTTGTTGATCAATACCCTTTTTATGGATATTAGATAATAGTTAAAATTATACATGACTTCATTCAACAAAATACTTGTTAAACACCCAAAGTATTCTACGCAGAATACTCCACAATTAGAACTAAAATTAAAACTAAATCCTGATTTCAATGTGGAGGCATAAAATCATCAAAGAATTTTATAAACAAATATGTCATTGCAACAATGACATAATTTATATGCTATAAGCAACTAAAACAGGAGGCTTTGAACTAATCAAGGAAAGTTTCCTGAGATAATGCTGCTTGAGCAGAATTCTGAAGGATTCATGGATAAGTATTTAGAAAGGGCAGAGAGCTAAATCATGAGCAAGGACTATTTGAGAAAGAAGTGCTACAAATATGTGCGGCTGTGAGAAAAAGTCAGTATGATAGGAACAGAGACTTAAGAAAGGAAAAAGGAGCAGAGAGGAAAGGAAGAGTCAGGAGAATTCTATATCTATACTTGTCACCAAAATCCATCTATCTCTTATCTTCTTACTCCATTTAAGGATACCATGACCACTTAAAATAATGATTTCCAAGTAGTATAATGATTAACTTTATACCTCTCTTCCAAATAATTATAACCATATTATTGACTTCTGGGCAGAAGGATGCAATTGGAAGGACTATGTATGCATCCTCCTTCCTCTGCTAGGGTTTGGTTGCAATGACTGGGGGTTCAAGCAGCCCTTTTGTATCAGTTAGAACCATATACTAAGGATGAGAGAGGAGAGAACTGAGTCACAAATAAATTTTGAATAACAGCTATAGAAATATCAACTAAGCAAATTCACTTCATAGTCTTCATAAGAGCACAAATCTAATCTCTTTACGCCCCTGATCAATTGTTTGTGTTATTATTTTTTGCTTTTTCAGAGCAAAGTCAGATCACACTACACATAGCCTTGCTGAATTTGTAAAGGAGGACTTGCCAGAGAGTGAGACCAAGAGCAAGACAGGGCGAGAGGGAGAGAGAGAGAGCTCTAAGATTTAGAAAACTTTAATCGACTTTTTTGGGCAGGGGATCTCAGAGAGTAGGAATAAGTATGCCAATTAGAAGCTACAGGTGACAAAATGACAAAATAATTTATGCTGGGGTGGTAACTGAGGTTGCAAAGAAGTAGGCAAATACTAGTGATAATGGGGCATGGAAACCTTAAGACTTCATGTCAAAACCATGCAAGGAGAGAAAACATGGGGGGGGGGGGCAGGTGGGCTTCCTGCTCAGGACAAGTTTCTTGGTGACTGAAAAGGAACTTTCTTTTTCCTGCTCTTTGAGTCTGGTTGGCCCCTTCCCATCACATACCAAGCATAGCTCAATTCCAACAAACCTCAAGAGACATAGCCCTTGGGAACAGTCACCCCAAGTTCTTGGAGGAAGAAGAAACAGGGAGCCTTAAGGAGCCAGGGAAGTAGGGAGAAGAGGAGACCATCTACAGGAGAGGTGGCATCCTCAGCTCAGCAGTTAGGCTCCAGAAGGAGAGTTAGAGTCAACAAAAGGGGTCAGTCAGCAAGGAAGCCTGGAGAGCAGCTAGAGGAGAGAGACAGAGGTAGAGAGAGCCAGAGAAGGAGCAGAGAAATTGCTTGGAAAGGCTTAGCTTAGAAGCCATGTGCGGAAATGCACATGGCAGTTAGGACTGTGAAATAAAGCTGGCTGACTCCTGGAACTTCATCTGACTGCTTTGAGAATTTCTCCGCCATCACCCTGCAACCTTCAGACCTGCTAGACTGTAGTGGCTGCAAGAGCCAAGCAGAGCCGAACCAAAAAAGGCATCACCATTCTCCCTACCAACACACATGAACTGTTTCTAAATATTAAAATAACAGGCTCTGTGTGCTCTGTCTTGGACAGCTTGCTGCTTGTTCTTTTCACAATACCAGCACAAGTGGGAAAGTTGGTTGTCTGATGAACTCAACCCAATAATATTCATTTCTTTTCTTTTCCAGGAACGTCATGCAACCCAGGGGGCAATCTTTTGGTTTTATGATCTGATGAGTCAAATCTAGATATCTCTGACTCACACATCACCCAATTTTTCAATTTTATCCAACATTTCACTGTTGTTGAATATCGTCATGCTTCTTTATGGCATTTCTGAGAATGTTCATCAAATGGGGAGAACCCCAAAAATGAATGACCAGTTTCTCCTACTAAAAATAAAAGAAATGGATAAGATGTGGGCCAAATGTCTCCAAGAGCCCCCAGGATAGAACCTCTTTATCCTGACCTAGACTTACAATGACGTATATTCTCAAATACATATTTTTTCTTTATTGAACCATAGAGAAAAAGCTTTTTTTTTTTTTGGTTTTTGGGTCACACCCGGCAGTGCTCAGGGGTTACTCCTGGCTCCGTGTTCAGAAATTGCTCCTGGCAGGCACGGGGGACCATATGGGGCACCAGGATTCAAACCAATGACCTTTTGCATGAAAGGCAAACGCCTTACCTCCATGCTATCTCCTGGGCCCCGAGAGAAATAGCTTTGAAGAGACTGTGAATTCTGTGGAAAGGAAGTAGACCCTGAGCCTTTCAAATTTTTTTTCAACTTTACTAAGCAAAGTATTCTCAACCTTCCAAAATTTCCATAGCCAAGTTAACAGCAGATAGGCATTCCATTAACACTTCTGGCCCAGGAAAAATATTGAGAATTGTGGTGGTTGAAGCACCTCTGCCAGACTGCTAGATGTCATTCCCCTTTCTGGGGACATTCGGCTCTTATCTGGAGCTGAGAGTTTTCCCAGGGCAGGATCTTTACATTTGCTCCCCCCTACCTGGAAAGGTCTACAATGTGCTGCAAGACAACTCCCTCTACCACCACCATCATCACCCACACCAGCTTTCTGCTTCCCTTGCCCTGTACAGCATTAGATGCTATTGTTGCCCCACACCTGTCCCAGAGCACTACAGGTACAGGGAGTTGCAGGATCATATATATGAGGCTTGGAGACTGTGATCTGAAAAAGCATTAGAAACAGCTGGTGTGTAGAATATACTGGGCAAAAGAACTTGCATGAAATGACTTGATGTTAACAAGTGCAGTAAGTTTTAGGGAGTGGTTAGGGACTAGTAAATTAAACTAAGAGATTTGATTGGGGTTGTTTATTTGTTTTTGAGCCCTTGGTCTTTAGGACTATGCAATACAGTGCCAGAAAGAGACTCATGTATGCAAAGCCTGCACTAAAAGCTGAGGAATTTGAGCCTGAACTATCAATAAGGTTTAATGTTTTCTTTAATTACTTCATTTAAACTCTGTGATTTACAAGGTTGTTCATAATACAATTTGTTTTTATTCAGAGTTCCAAAGTTGTTTATGATTGAGTTTCACTCATACAACACCCTTCATCAGTGCACATTTCCTGCCACCAATGTCCTTAATTTCCCTTCTACTCCTCCCTTGCCCTCTCTCCCTTGCCTGCCCCTGCAGCAGATATTTTTCTTCTCTTTCTCTGTGTATTTATCTGTCTCTGTCTCTCTGATTCTGTCTCTATCTTTGTCTATAGCAATCTATTATGATCCTTTTATTGTCATTTTTCCTTTTAGAGGCCATAGTTTGCAATGTTATTGCTAAAAGGGTATCATGCATATAGCTAAAAGGTTTTAAGTCAGAGTGGGAAGTTTGATTTGTGTTTTTAAATTTTATCTAGTAGCTTGTGGAGAATGAACTGGACAGGCTGAGTTTAGCTTAGACACAAAGATTAAATATAAAAGTAACATTTTGGACATTAAATATACTGGAATAATATAATGGAGGAAAGAAACAAGAGTGAAGTTCAGCCAGCAAATATTAAAAGTCTTTAAAAAAATTCTTGGAATAGATTAAATTTCAGCAAAAAGGAACTTTCTGCCTTTCTTTATGGATAATACTGTGAAAGCTGGCTCTTGCCCCTGATGCAGTTGGCCAGCCTTGGTCTTTCATGCATCACCATTCAATAAAAGCAATCCCAGAATTTATGGGATTGTTAAGCCCCAAGACAAGCTATTCTACTCACTTAAGCAGAGTTTCTCTGCCAGCTCTTAAATGATCTGTGTTGTGCTTCAGAATAGAATATCCAATGACAAACCCCAAAATATATGGTCAACTAATTTTTGACAAATATGAATTTATCATATCCTTTATTCCAGAATATGAAATGAAATAAAGTCAGACTCATCAGAAATGGTGTTGGACAATTAATTAATGTAAGAAATTAAAGCTGGATCCATATCTCACACCTTATACCAGTGGTCCTCAAACTACGGCCCGTGGGCCACATGTTGTATTTGTTCCTGTTTTGTTTTATTTTGTTTTATTTTATTCATATCAAAATAAGATGTATGCAGTGTTCATAGGAATTCGTTCGTAATTTTTGTTTTTACTATACTCTGGTCCTCCAAAGGTCTGAGGGACAGTGCACGGGGCCCCAGTTTAAAAAGTTTGAGGACCCCTGCCTTACACAATAGTCTGGTCAAAGTGAATTAAACATCTCAAGATCAGGCCTGAATCTCTAAAATACACTGAGAAAAACATAGGCAGAATACTCCAAGACCTAGATCTCAAAGGAACTGTCAATGTTATGATGCCAATGGCAAAGGCTAAAAGCCTACAGAATTAAAACTAAAAAATTGGAGAGTCTACGATGGACATCAAGTTGAAAGGTTTCTGTATGGTCAAAGAAACATAAGCTAAAACTAAGAGAGCTAACTGAATGGGAGAAAAGATTTTCACTCAATATATCAGATAAAGGGTTGATATCTAAGAGATACAAAGTATTCACAAAGATTAATCTTCCCCCAAATTAAAAACCCATTAAAATGCAGAGAAGAAATGAATAGACACCTTTCTAAGGAATAACAACAGAAGGCTAACAGGCATGTGAATAAATAGCCATCATCACTTATCATTAAGAGAATCCAAATCAAAATGGCAATGAAATATCATTTTACACCAAAAAGAATGACACATATCAAAAATACTGGAAACAATCTCTGTGGATTGGATGTGGTGAGAAAAGGAACTCTCACCCACTGCTGGTGAGAATACTGTCTGTTCCAAATCCTCTGGAAAACAGTATGGAGGGTTCTCAGTAAATACAGAGTCTATCTGCCATGTGACTCAGCAATTCCACTTTTGGGTGCCTATTCCCCCCAAAAAGAAAAAAAAAACATTTATTCAAAAGGATTTGTGCACTCTATTCATGAAGCACTCAGTAAAATAGCTAAGACTTTGAATCAATGTCCAACAACAGAGCAGTGGATTATGAAGAAGTAGTACATAGATATTATACACTACTACACATTATAAAAATGATGCAACTTACTGCAACATGGATAGAACTGGAAAATACCATGTCAAATGAAGTGAGCCAGAAGAAGAATTATATCATTTGGATGTGGTAGTTTGCATTACTGCATGAGGGAATGTAATGGTTTAATTAAGTTGCCTAGAACATTCTTGGCCTCAGAGTATGGTGAGAAGAAGGAAAGAAATAGAATGGAAATATATAAAGACAGAAGCGAAATAACAGGAGAGAGGTATCAAGAGGATTTAGGTACCTTGGTGGTATTAAGAAAGAACAGAACTAAATATCCAAATCACTAATAACACTAAAATCATGAAACCCAAATTTTAAGAGCCAAACTTAAACAGGTACTTATTAAGATGGGCAGGCTATGAGGGGGAGGTATGAAATGAACTGTGGGAACATTGGTAGATAAAGTTGACATTGGTGGTGGGGTTGCTGCTAAAACATCACTGTATATCTGAAACTCAAATATTTAACTGTAAATCATGATGCTTTAAATTTAAAAAATAAGCTATATTCTTGTATAGAAAAAAAAGGAAAGCTTGATCTAAAGCTTTGCAAAGCTTTTTCCTTTCTAAAGGAAATCTTGATGTCTCTCTGACCATGAGCCTGTGAAAGGAGACATGGCAAAGCTGTATTATCTGCATGTGAGCTCTTGAAGAGATGTTCAGACAATCTGCCTCAGATGCCTCAGCAAGAGTATCTCAAAGCATGCACGTAAAATGGGAAAACCATTTACACACCATTATCTCCTTGGGCTCAAAAAGAAAAAATTTTAAATATATGATCTTCCTCTACAAGTTGATCACTCATAAACAGTTCTTAAATCAATGTGCCTCATATTTCTTCCTAGAGGTTCACTTCCCTTTGAACTTCATTTTGTTTTTTAAATTTTCATTAATAAAAATGGACCTGGCTCCTCATTCTTGCAGTCCCAAAAGCCATTCTATCTGTAAAAGGGCAGCTACTCTTTGAATCTGATGGAGAGAAAAAACTATCAGGCCCAGAAACTTCAAAGCAGGCCTCTAGTACCACAATCCATCCTCAGCAACCCTGTTCCTCCTATCCAGAAGTCCGTGTTCCTAAGCAATGGCAGAGTTGCTGTGCTCTGTTGGCCAACTCCTGACATATCTCCACTCTGTTCATTCTCAAAAGAGTTCCTGGGAATAACACATATGCCTGCCTTGCCACATGTCTCTCCTCAGGAGAGCTTCTTGAGCCCTAGCCTTTCCTCATATTTCTTTCCAGCATTTTCTCCTAATGATAACCTTTGTGCCAAGCTCAATTATAGACAAAGAATGAATGAGCAACCCCAGCTCTAAATTGAGTCCTCTCCATCGCATCGGAGATCTTAGACTTTGGCTTTACTCAAGAGAAAACATGCTGCTCCCTGAGGGTACACAAACCAAGGAGGAAAAAAAGGAAAAGAAAGAAATTAAAAGTCTACTGCAAAAGGTCAAAGACGCCAAGGAAGAAAGAGACCAAGTCTGGCTATGCCAGGTTCTAGGAACCTGGGACTGCTGCTGCCTCTCTAGCCAGGCCTGCCAAACCTCTATCCTGCCAGAAACATGCACAAGCAAGAGACAGATTATAGTTTCTCTTCTTTCAAAAGCCCTCCAGCCTGACCCTACCTATGCTCTCACTGCAGGGTCAGCAGGGGGTGAAATGAGAGCATTCTCCTGGAATTTCCTGACTTGTGTGAATTTTTCTCCAGATCTGGCCTCTAGTCAATGTGACACACTGAGCCTTATGATGTAGCTCACAGTGGCCCCACTTCACTCCCAGAAGGGTGTGAAAAGTTCTCTCTGATGAGTAAGCAGGGACAGAAATCTCATCGACACAACCCCCAACTTAGAAGAGATAGGGGAACTCTATTTATACCACATTTCCTACGGATATTGGTATTCCCCAGAAGGACAGAAAGATCTCAATATATGCAGTTCACCCACCACCTTTCCAAAATAAGCTCAACTGTATGTTTCTTGTTGGGGATTTAAATTGGATGGTATTAAAGACTAGGCAGAGGAACAGGGAGGTGGAAAGGATTAGAGAAGAGGGGAACAGTATTGCTCAGATGTACAAGATCTTCAACAAGAGCCAGGGATCTAGAACATCACTTAAGTTTCCAATGAATGAAATGAGGTTGTCAGATAGAATTATTGATTCGCCTGTATTAATACTAAGATTGTCAAACAAAACAGATCAATTATAGTTCCAGGCATAAAGTAATCAGACTCCCAAAATTCACTTGCCAGGAAATATCAGGTAGGAGTAGTCTCTGCTATTGGTCATTTAAAATGACCCCCAAGAAGTTGGGAGACAAGATTGAGAATCCATGGCATCCTTCAAGATACAGAAATGTAAACAATGGGAATATTGACATGGAGATCAAGAATGATTGTGAACTCTGATGCTTCACGCTGATTTTCTAGAAATAAATGTCAAAACACTTCATAACCTGTCAGACACCAGGCAAACAGCAAGGAATTGTTGATATTGTGCGTGATAGGGCCATTAACACACCACTTTAGGATGGAAGAAGATGAAAGCCTTTTATAAATAGAGCAGAGAACTTGTGATGTTCTTGTGGTGTAGGGGCGACCATGATGTCTTCCTTTAAATGAAGGCCTGAAGCATAGTTGACAATTGGCCTGTGTAGGCCAAGATGAGGTGACACTTTTCCAGGACCTTGGTCACACAACTGAGCTCTCATCCGACCCGCTAGATAAGCCAAGAGTCCATAACTAGAGAAAATCTAACTTGAGAAGAAAAAGCTCGATGTGAAGTGAAAGCTGGTGACACTTTTTATTTTCATTTAGGCACCATGGTTTACTGATAGGGTTTCATGCATAACACTTTAACACCTTTATGTGGCCCTCCTCCAGAGTGACCACTTCCCTCCACCACAGTCTTAGCTTTCCTTCCTTGTCTTGTTCCCCAGTTTTCATATTCTTTATTTCTATTATGTTTGGACATTTTTAATTCTCCTACTGTAATTTTTTATATCCCACATTGAGAAAGAGCAGGTACTGGAACATTGTATGCCTAAAACCCAATCATAAATAACTTTGTAATTCACGATGACTCAATAAAAAAAAAAACAGATTTTTAAAAAGCCGGTGGTACTTTCTCACCTTCTGCCACCCTGAGGCAAACCTGAGGTAAATATTTTCCGGGACACTTTGAACCAAGATGAGGAAGGTACTGTTCCTTGTTTCCCTTTCCTTTCCCCAACTTCTTTTCATCTCTCTCATTTTCAGGCAGACAGGAACATCATACACTACCATTGGAAAAAAATAACACTTCAATATTCTTGCTCTGGAAAAATACCATTACTCTAAGTGATATTTTTACCTTTGCCCTTACTTCCGAAGGCAAAAAAATAAAAGGAACAAAATGAAGCCATTGGGTAAAGAGAACTCAAATTTCAGTGAATTATAGTTTTAAACATTTGTGCTTTTTAATTGTTATTATATATTTATATTTTATTTTATATTTAAATTATATATAAATAATCTTGGTCATCAGCTTGTGGTGAGTTGTGTCTGGGCAACCTTGCCAGGAGTGAAGGTACTGTGGTATTTCTCAGAGACTTAGAAAATCCCTCTTATTGGTGGATTCCAGAAACTTTTTATTTCAATATCTAGATAATTTAATTTAATCTGTAAGTGAAATAACCAAAGCAACCTCCTTCTACAGATAAGTGATGAGGTTTTATCATTGCAAGTCTGCGGAGGGCTTTTAGGCCCTTGGTTTGAAACTGTTCTATGGGGAAAAAAATCTCATTCTGGAACAAATTTACTTAGTCCTCCTATTTCCTGTCACTACCCTCCTGTTTCTCACATGACTTAGAGCAATGGGTGTTCAGCCACAGACCTTCGAACTAACAGGTGCCATCCACATGTGTAGGAAGGTTAGAAATTCCTAGTCTATGGATCAGTATGAAGGACAGCTGGTGTGAAAAGGTTGAAGAGTGTTGACTTAAGGCAAGTACCATAAGCTGTAGTCTTCAGAGATTAAGTATTTTCTTGGCATGTTTTCTTTACCTTAAACACATTATTCACCTTCGGGTTTTATTTCTTCTTCAGGCTGCCAGCACTATTTCCCTCAAGCTCTGTATTTTCAGAATAGGATTTAGTAGTTTGGAGACGCCCATTTCCAACTCGGTGCATCTTCTCTGCCTCTCATCCTTTCCTCATCTTTGTCTTTTTCTTTCCTCCTGCTTTTTTAACAAGGAAACTGCTTTAGTGATTTCAAACAGCCTTGCTTCTGGATCCTGGGCCATATGATGTGCTGCTCATCTTGGATGCTCATTGATGCCAAACTGAGGTCACCTTGGGATGGAAGTTACTGGTGAGTTGTCAGAGAAGAGCTCTGCCAAAAGGCTCTTCCTACCATCAGGGTCACCCTCAAAATGTAGGGAAATACCCAGGCAGCTGCTGTGGTCATAGACAGAGTGGCCAAGATTGCCCTTTCTGGGTGCAGCTGTGCCCCCAACAGGTGCTGCCCAGTGCCCGCTATGCCCACAAGTATCAAATCCTCCTCTAGCACATGGGAACCTGTCCTAGATTAGGGTCACACATGTGGACTCTCTCCAGCTACTCCCAGTCACTTCTGGGGACATGGAGATTGTGAGTATGAATCTAGGAATGAGAGAAGCACCCAGAGACACACACATTCACTGCCCCATGCTCAGAATGGGACTCCTGGGGCTCTGAAAAAATGAAAGAATTCCCGCAACTGACTGTTCCTATCTGGCTTGCTGCAGAAAAGGAAGTGTCCCCAGCCAAGTTCATAGTTGGCATTTGACAGCTGGCTTCCCACAGAGGCAGCTGTCAGTCTAGGTTCAACTTTTCTGTTCTCTTGAAACCAGAAGAACCAAGAAAAGGAGAGAGATAATGGGCCTCTGCCTGGATCAAGACAGTAGCAGTTACCCTCCTGCCCTTTGGTCATCTTGCCACTTCTTCCTGCTTTACT
>PVKC010040258.1:0-12413 GCA_004027635.1 Crocidura indochinensis | reverse complement strand
TCTCTCTGACCCAAAGATTTTATATTTTTATAACTACTTCCCAATTCACCTCCTCAAGTGTTGAATGATAATGGTTTCTATTGTTGTGAATTCCAGAGTGTCTCTAACAAGTTTTTAAACCAGACATGATGTAAATATTTCTGCAGACATTTCAATATGGCCTTGCTTCTTGCCAACAAAATTGCTTCATACAGCACTGATGTAGGTGACTCTGGAATGGTTATGGTGATTTATTTTTTTCAGATGAAAGTATGAGAAACCTAGTGTGAAACTTCATATAGAGAAACTTCATATAAAGAATTATAGCAGGCTTATATGCTGTATTTAGAATAACTACATGAAAGAATGCAATGTTTTAAATGGGTATTGTCTAGAACGAGCTCAGAGTATAGTGAGGAGAAGAAAAGAAATTGAGCATTGGGATGAGAGATGTGAAATAACAAGGGCCAAGGGTCAAAGGGTCTTAGGTGTATTGGTGGTGTTTAGTAAGGAAAAACTAAATATCCAAGGCATGGAGTCAACAGCAATGAAATCATGAGACACAAACTTTAACTACAAAACTTACAAACGTGTGTTATGATGGCAGGCTGGGGTGAGGGTATGGTGTCATGAGGAGGTAGTTTAACATTGTTTGTGGAATTGGTGCTGAAACATTATATTTCTAAAACTCAACTAAGAATAACTATAAACTATGATTTTTTTTTTTTGGTTTTTGAGTCACACCCGGCAGTGCTCAGGGGTTACTCCTGGCTCTATGCTCAGAAATCGCGCCTGGCAGGCATAAGGGGCCATATGGGATGCCGGGATTTGAACCACCGTCCTTCTGCATGAAAGGCAAATGCCTTACTTCCATGCTATCTCTCCGGCCCCAAACTATGATGTTTTAAATAAAAACATTAAACTATTAATAAGCAAAATTCTAAAATATGAAAGAAGCAATGACTAACAAGTAGCACATTATATTAGTTACTTGATACTCCATAACAAGTTACCCCAAATTTAGTGGTTCATAATAGTAAGATTAATCTGTTATATCTTGTCATTTGTGTAGATCTGGCCTTCAAAGTTATAATGCAAAGACTGAGGTGACATTCATTTATATGTCAAGAGATAAATCTGGATGCTGGCTGAAAAAAGACTTGGAGCTGTTAGATGAAATGTATGCTCACATATGGCTTAGGCTTCCTCATGAGATAGTGGCTGTAGTTCAAGGGTGAGTAAAAGTGTGTGTGTGAGAGAGAATATAAAGTCATATTTTCTGTTATATATTTATGATTTATTGTTGTGACTCAGGATGTATCACTTTCACTGTAATCTATTGATCAAAGCAATTTTAAAAATCTACCTATTTCCCGGGTATGTAGCAATTGCTTTCATTAGAGGAGTGTTGACATTTATGGTTAATTGATGATTGTATGATGTGAGTCTCTTCTGTACCTATGCATAAACCTTGTGTAGCCCACTTTATCTTCTTATGAAGTGATAACTGTGCATCATACATGTTGAAGATTATATATATTATACAAATTATATTATATTTATAGAGATATAGAATGGTTTTGGGGTCATACCTGGCAGTGCTCAGGGTTACTTCTGACTCTGTTCAGGGTTCCTTCATGGCAGTGCTCAGAGAACCATACAGAATGCTGGGGATCAAACAAGGGCCAGTCACAGCAATGTGTGCAAAGTCCGACTGCTGTACTATCACTCTAGTCCCTGATATGTTGATGGTTATAACGACACCTAAGTTAAGAAGAGACTGGAGTAATGAGACATCAGTTAGAGGAGAAAATCTAAATTCATATAAACCCAGTTCATATTTACATAGGTTTGTATTAATTATCTGGAATTTGATGATGGTTAAAATAATTTTTCCATATTCCCAGACTTCATCTGAGACACTGTATTCTTCTTGTCTTGATATTATTTTTATCATAAATAAAAATATAATAGGATCATTAGGTTGAGTTCCTCCTTTATATAATATATGCACATATCCTCAAGTAGTTGTGAGTAGTAAAATGACTGTAAAAAAAATTGGGAAATCAAAGAACTTCCCAAGTCATAGACAGATCAGATCACTGACTATATTCAAATAGATCTTGGCCAAGTCAAATACTATAAAATGGAAAATTCATACATGCAGTAAATACTCTATTCTCTTGAGAAGGTCTTGGGAAAAATGGAAATTGTTGTGTTGGAAATGATTGGCAGACACTTATCTGTAGGGGCTTTACCACCTCTCAGAAAACATTGTCTGCAGGAGAAAGTCTGCCTGATATCTTTCCAATAAAAAGCTTGGGAAAAACATCTGTCAAGTGATATTTGAAATTGACATTTTCATAAAAATTCAGTCTTCGAGGGTTTCATGGGCTCAAGAAAGCAGTTTTCATTCTTCCTCCTTTCCATCTTCTATAATAAAAGAATTCTGTGTTGAATGTATGTTCAAAATAACATGTTCCCAGAGCTATATTTTAAAAATATTTTATTTAAAAATGATAATAGTAATAGTAATGGGTTTTTTTTTTTTTGATTTTTGGGTCACACCCGGCAGTGCTCCATGGCTCCTGGCTCCCTGCTCAGAAATTGCTCCTGGCAGGCACGGGGGACCATATGGGGCACCGGGATTCGAACCGATGACCTTTTGCATGAAAGGCAAACGCCTTACCTCCATGCTATCTCCCGGGCCCCATGGTTTTAATACTATTTATACAATAGTATGATAAGAATAATGTCAAGAAATAATACTTCCTGAACCAGTTACTAAACTGGTACAAATCATAGTTCTTTACTACTGAATATTTTCTATTTATTTCTTATGTTACCAGGTTGAGAATTTAGAAATCAAAGAAAACCTTTCATTTGATCCAAAATTTGGGTATGGAAATCAAGAATCTGTTAATTCTCCATCAATTGCAAGTTCTTTAAGGAAAATGGTGCAGTGAAGATATCTACATAGATGAATATTTCTACTCTCTCAAGAATGCTGTCCTACTTCATATTTTTACAATTCTTCTTGGATGAAAGAACAAGAGTAAAGTACCCAATTGTTGGAATACTTACTTGAATTAAAGGAGTGACATGTAGGATCAGATCATAAAAGATCTTTTTGAATGGAATTTTGCACAATTAAACTAATCAAGAAGTATCCTACCTATTGTATTCTTTGGAATTTCATGTTTTTGGTGGTGATTGCTATAAATGTCTCTGTATTTAGGAGTGGCCACTGTTAGTGCTTTGGGAGGATCTAAAAAGATCCTCCAAGTGTACTGTGGAGATCTAATAGCAATATCTGTATGTAAGGCAAGCACCTTACATTCTATACAATCTCTCTGGTCGCTTTTCTTGAATTTTTATAGAAATTTAACTTAATATTGTCATGTTATCTAATAAGCAGACTTTTTGTGAATACATTATTTGTGAACAGAGATATGCTTAGTAGTCACCTGGATTTCCCCTCATATGATTAGTTATACTCTATAGAAATTTGTGTTATTTTTAAATAAATATTTAATTTATATATACTCAAGTGTACTCTTTTATAATTAAATTACATGAAATTTTACAGATGTACATGTATCATGTGAGTTTTCCATATTCCTGAAATGATATTAAGGTTATGTCCCACAAATGATAAAATCTTTAACTAAAAGAAATAAGATAATGGCCTACATATTTTAGAATGACCTATGTAAACAAAAAAGAAAAGAAAAAGAAAGACCTACATATCAAGGTCTACTACATATTTGTTAAATACACAATGGAATATTATGCAGCCTTCAGGAGAGATGAAGTCATGAAATTTTCTTATACATGGATGTACATGGAATCTATTACGTTAAGTGAAATAAGTCAGAGGGAGAGAGATGACACAGAATAGTCTCACTCATCTATGGGTTTTAAGAAAAATTAAAGACATTATTGTAATAAGGCTGAAAGACAATAGAGTTAAGGGCTGGAAAAGCAGGAAGTACTGGCTCACAATTTGAAGCTCATCACAAAGAGTAGTGAAATTTTTTTTGTTTGTTTGTTTGTTTTTGGGTCACACCCAGCAGTATTCAGGGGTTACTCCTGGCTCCATGCTCAGAAATTGCTCCTGGCAGGCATGGGGGACCATATGGGGCACTGAGATTCGAACCGATGACCTTTTGCATGAAATGTAAACATCTACCTCAGTGTTACCCAGTGGTGAACTCTTTTAGGGAAATAACTACACTAACAACTAGCATGACAATGTTAAAGAATGAGAGAAGTAGAATGCCTGTTGTGAATACAGGCAGCTGTGGTGGAGGAGGAGGAGGAGCATTGGTGGTGGGAATGTTGCACTGGTGAAGGAGGTTATTCTGTTTTTAACTGAAACCCAACTACAAACTTGCTTGTAACATGGTGCTTAAATAAAGATTTATAATATTATTGGGTCCTGGGAGATAGCATGGAGGTAATGCGTTTGCCTTTCATGCAAAAGGTCATCGGTTCGAATCCCGGTACCCCATATGGTCCCCCGTGCCTGCCAGGAGCAATTTCTGAGCATGGAGCCAGGAGTAACCCCTGAGCACTGCCGGATGTGACCCAAAAACCAAAACAACAACAACAAAAAAAGATTTATAATATTATAAAAAGGATCTTAGTAATTAAAATAAGGTGAAGTTGTGCCATCCAGGTTAAGGATGACACTATTCCTACTGTTTTTATCTAAGTCAAAATATTCTTAAATTCATGTTGTTTTTATATGATTTTAAAATTATTTTTTAAGGTGGAAACTATAAAACTCAAGGTCTCATACATACATTCAAGGCATGTGCTCTACACTGAACTATATCCACAGATTTGTGCTATTCTTTTTTTTTTTTAAGAAGATAGACAAGAAGATTTTGACTTTTATTAAATAAATGGAGCTGGGCTTGGGAAGGTGTGGAAGGAGTGGAGTAAAAATTTTTCTGAAGAGCGGTAGCTTTTATTCTTTTGTTCAATGTCAAAAACTTAAAATTTGAAATAAGTCTGATTTAAAAATCCCAATTCATTGTAATTCTATTTTTTCAGGAGTTATTCAGCTTTATTTCACAGCCTGAGCCTCCATGTGTATTTCCCCACCTTGCTTCTAAGCTAAGAATTTCCTGCAGCCTCCCGTAGCTGCCCTCCATGATCCCTCTTATAATTCTATTTTGACTGTTCAGTGAATTGTTTAACATTTCTTATTATTTTTTAATATTCACCACCAGTTGATTTGAAAATGCCGTATCTCGTAACTTTTCCTTGTGAGCAAGTAAATAATACATGAGTGTCTAGTTCAATGTTTGGTGCTTTATGCTTGTTACAAACTGCTTGCTATTTATTATGTTTAAATTTATGCTTTATTGAATAAGCTTTTTGTTATATAGTGAACTTGGGAGTATCCAAATCAGAAAACAATCCTGCCAGTGTAGATAGGCCACTATAGCTTGATTTAGCTCTACGTGTTATACTGTGTGTGATATATATATTTTAAATATATATTAAAATATATTTTAATATATATTTTATATATATATATATATATATATATATATATATAAAATGTAAGATATATAGTGGTCACTTTGGCAGGCACATTTTAAAGTTTGGTTGTTCAAGTTTGAATTTCCTGCTTCAAGTGTTGTTAAATCTGTGATTGGATATTTAGCTGTTCCACTATTTAAACTCCAATGTACTCAGATTCCCTTGACCCCTGTTTTTATTTGCTTCTCATCTAACAATTCTTCCTCACTTGATTTCTTTCCTTTTCTTCCCTTCATTATATACTTTAGGACCAAGAGTGAAGTAGGCCCCGATTTGAAAACATTGCATTCTCTTTTTTTTTTTAACTTTTTTTTGTTTGTTTATTTCGGCCACACCCCTTTGATGCTCAGGGGGTACTCCTGGCTAAGTGCTCAAAAGTTGCCCCTGACTTGGGGGGACCATATGGGACACCAGGGGATTGAACCATGGTCCTTCCTTGGCTAGCGCTTGCAAGACAGACACCTTACCTCTAGCGCCACCTCACCGGCCCCACATTGCATTCTCTTTTCTTTTTTTGGTTTTTGGGTCACACCCAGCAGTGCTCAGGGGTTACTCCTGGCTCCATGCTCAGAAATTGCTCCTGGCAGGCACGGGGGACCATATGGGGCACCGGGATTCGAACCAATGACCTTTTGCATGAAAGGCAAACGCCTTGCCTCCATGCTATCTCCCGGGCCCCACATTGCATTCTCTTGACCAATTATTGTATATACCACATATAAATGAGATTATTCTGTGTCTTTTTTCTTCTGGCTGCTTCATTTAGAATGATATTTTCTAGTTCCATCTATGTCGCAGTGAATTACAGAAGATTATAAAGGAGATTATATATTACATCTATGTTGCATCTATGTTGCAGTGCATTATGTTGCACTGCATCTATGTTGCAGTGAATTACAGGAGATTATATATATTATATATATATAAAATGTAAGATATATATGAAAGATATGCATGAAAGGCAGAAGAGCAGATAATGGTTTGAGATTACATGCCAAGGAATGTAGATGCTATTCAAGGAAAGTAAGAAATACAGAATTTTAGAACAATAGCTGGGGTTCTGAGCAGAATAACTTATTTTCAGAGGCCTTTCTGAAAGCAGGTAGAGTAGTTAGGATACTCACTAATTTCATTTATGACAGGATACAAAGAAAGCAGTAACTATAGTGAAGACAGAGGGATTCATAGTAGAGTGCAAAACTGGAAAGCATCAAAGTATTCAAAGTTTGAATTCAATGCTTTGATGTGGATGTGAGACATGAAGATTAATAGTGACCTAGATGACTTAAGGTGTCTTAATTGAGTGATTAAAATATTGGGTAGAGGGGCCCGGGAGATAGCATGGAGGTAAGGCGTTTGCCTTTCATGCAAAAGGTCATCGGTTCGAATCCCGGTGCCCCATATGGTCCCCTATGCCTGCCAGGAGCAATTTCTGAGCATGGAGCCAGGAGTAACCCCTGAGCACTGCCATGTGTGACCCAAAAAAGCAAAAATATTGGGTAGAATGGGCTTCCAAGATCTGAAAATAAGGTAGCTATGGTTTCACCAGTGGAAATGAGCTTTAGATAGTTCATTTTTGGATCTGGAGCTTAGACATGGGGTGGTATCATGTATATATATATATATATATATATATATACATATATATATGTATATATATATATTTGTATCTTTCTTGAGGAAGAGTTCTCAAATTTTTATTACTTTGTTGATCTCCCACAGTTTCTGGGAACTCAATAAATTTGTTGTCTAGTTGACTTGAATGGGTGTTCTTGTGCCAAGGTGTTATATCTGATAGCCTTGAGGTAAATTCCCTCTTACCTTGGTCTGAATCTCAGAATTCTCTGAGCTGCAAACATAAACTCTACCATGTGGCATTATGAACTTTTATATTCTTAATTACTTTGAGAGAAAAAATAGTACTTTCCTTCTCAAGTTCTGAGCACCAGAAAATCAGAATATCACCAAGACATGAATGAGCAAGTTGAGGTATGGGGCTAGATATCTTAGCCAAGGGGAATATTCTGGAAAGAATAAATGGGAAAATTAGAGATGCATAAAACAGGTTTACTACTAATATCTTTTGAAAAAAATTATGTTGGCACCACCATGATCTACAGTGCCATTATAATAGACTTGCAGGAAGAGTGCTACAACAACAAATCTAACACCAGTCTATTCCTTCACAATATTCCAATTTTCTCTTCTAAATCTACCCTCACCTTTTAGCAATATTCTTGTTTTGATTTATTTATTATGGCTTGGTTAACATATTTAAAATAGTGTTGGCCCTTATGGTTCACCTCTACCATACTCATCTCTACAATATTAAAGGCTCCAAACTCCTGCCCAATATTCCCAGGCTACCAACATCTGTCTCTTTTTTTCTTCCCTACACCTCTTTTCTCTACCTTCTTTGGTATTCTCAATTCTGCAATTCATTTTTGGTTCTTTCTATTCTTTTGTCTTGCTACTGTATATGCTACAGAAAAGTGAGAGCATCAGGTATTTGTCTCCCTCCCTTGAACTTATTCACTGAACACCTTGCTTCACCAATGAACCCTTCTTGTCACCATTTCTCACATTCCTTTTTCACTCCTCCACCGTGCTCTAGGGCAGGCAAATTGCTTCTTTCTCTTTCTTTCTGTCTCTCTTTCCTTTTTGACACTGTGGTTTGTACTATTGTTAATAGACAGGTGACTTGCCTATTAGTTTCTGCACTGAAAGACAGTTTTAAGGTAAGTTTTAAGAAAAGCTGATAAGCATGAATAATCTTCACACCATGATAAAGTATGTTGTTTCATTTCCATCTATGTTGTTGTGAACTGTGTGATAACATCCTTCCTTGTGACTGCATAGTCACATATTCTGGTAGTCTATACCAGAATAGTTTATTCGATGATCTGTTATTGAACATTTGAAATTTTTTTTATATTCTGAATATTTTACTAAATGCTTCAATGAACATAGAGATGGACATTTTTTCGGATGGATGTTTTGTTTTGGAGATAGATGTTAAATACTTGAAGTCCTTGGTTATGTGACAACTATACTCTTACTTAATATTATATCCCACAGAACTCCCGTTAGACCTTGCTTTTTTTCCTTCAGCTTCCCTGTTCTCAACAGTTGGTGCCTTGTTTTATTCTGTGGTCCACAATTTACATAATTATTTACCTCTGGAATTACATAATTATTATTATTATATCATTATAATAATAACATAATTATCTACCTCTGATACCTCTGGAACCCTTGGAATATCTTGGGGGACATTCAGAGAGTCATATGGTCCTCAGTTGAGAAATGCTGCCTTAGTGAATCATTGCAGAAATACTCTAGAAATTAAGTGTTATTAACAAGGCATGTCACATATGCATAAAGAAAACTGGCCAAATCTGAGTGATGATCCTATTTTACACAGAATATGAACAAGATATTTTCTCATATTTTAAAGTTTAATTTTTTTCTCTTATGAGAGAATCACCATGGAGAAGACTTTTATAGAACCAAGTGGACCTTTTTCTTGAGGGAAAGGAAGAGGCTGTCTATTGGATTTGTCTGTTCATACCTAGTGTATATCTAATGTTTATATCTTTGTATTTGATTAGAATAATTTTTTTCTGATTGGAATGAATAATTCTTATAAGTTAGAGAAATGTTGGGATGTTGGAAAGATATGTGTCTCAAAATGGCAAATGCATGACTTTGATGTTAATATATGTAATTCATGGAAGTACATAGACCTATGTGTTTTATTTTCTCTTAGGATGTCATGGAGAAGTCTTCTTGAAAAGATTTTAGAAAGCTTATAAAGCACACTTCTAAGGGCACTAGGTTCCAATTTTACTTGTTCCTGTGTTAACTTTCCAAGCAGAAACTCTGGATAATGACTGTAAGTCTTTGTAGATCTTTTTTTTTTTTTTTTTTTTGCTGTCTCTACTGTGCTTTGTTCCAGGCAAGTTAAGTTGGCTCAGTAGTTAATAAACCAGCCCCAAAGTTAAAGAGAACAATGGCTGAGGCACTGGGGGAGGTTTCTTCTACCTGACTTTTCATTTTCTAGGAAGTAGGTAATTTGGGTTATGGCTTTTGTAATTTTAGCTTCTCTTTCAAGTTTTTTCCTTGGTCACCTGAGTAAATTCTACTCCACCTCCTTAAACTCACTTGTTGATTCTGTGACATTTAGTAAGCCCATTTAGTAAGCTGCCTATGTGATCAACAAGAAATATTTAAGAGAAAACTAGTGTTTTTATTTTATTCTGGAAGGGAAATTCTGTTTTTCTGTATGTGTAGAGAAACAAAGTGATATCTTATGATCGTCATTTTATTCCATAAGATTTTCTAAAGTTTGTGAAGAGAGGCTTAGGTTTCTTGAACTCATAAATATACAGCTCCTAAACTACCAAAGTTTATGCTACAGCTGCACAAATTTTCAGTCTAAAATAGTTCATTGTGATTTCTTTCTATTTAAATATGACTTTTGACCCAACCCTGCCATTGAGAGTTACCCAGGCATATTGGTTTGTGCACTCTTTATTCTTTATTATTATTTTACTCTTTATTTATTTTTTACTCTTTATTGTTTACTAAATAATAAATTAATAAATATTATTATTTATAAGTAATTATTTATAAATTATTGTTTACTCTTTATTATTATTTTAGTTCTTAGAGGATTTTTTTTTGGTTCAAGCATATTTCGTCCTTTAACTGGGACTTTAGAAAAGCTAAGAACTGCATCTGCAATCCTGGAAGGGTAATTAGAATTAGAACATTATTCAGCAAGAACTCAGGAGTTATTGTGAACATTGAACATAAGCATTTAAATGCCTTTTCTGAATTGTGAGGTTTTTTGAAGTTTCATAGGTATATTTCAAGAAATAGATCTGCTGTGTCAAAATGGTACAGAGTTATTAGATTTTTTTATTGAGAGCATTGTGAGTTACAAGTTCTTCATAGTTGGATTTTAGGCATATAGTGAGAGTGAATTAAAGCCATTCCCACCACCAGTGTTGCCTCTGTCCACCAAAGTTCCCAAGGGTATCCATACCTCTACCCTTAGTCCCCTGACCTACCAGTGTAATAGTTCCATTTTAAGTTTAGATTATTATATTTTGGGTATAGTGATGATATTGTCATTGAATTTGCCTTGGGTGTTTAGTTCTTACCATTTTTGTTTTTCCACCAATGTGCCTGAGAACATTAAGCCCTTAGGACCAATATACTTTTTTTCTTTACTCAATTTGTAGAAAGATGCAGAATATGAGATAAAACAAAGCAATTCATGTCCCAAGGTTATATGAAAAGGCAGGGGCCCCTATCTAGAAGATACAAATAAAATTAAAAATAGGGGTGGTGGAAGATTTTGTTTTGTTTTTGTTTTATTTTTGCATAGGCACAGCAAACGTTTGGAAAATCAGAAAAAAAATACCCTTGGCCTAAAAATAAACAGGTATTTCTATCCACAAAGCATCCTGTCATAAGACCACCAACCAGTTCCCTGCATACTAATTGTACAACCCCAAGGCCTTTCTTCATGGTTACAGGAAAAGTTCTACTCAATCACAGTTGTTGCAGTCAGATTTCTGCAATTAGAGATCTTGACGTTTCACAGAGCATCTTCTGAATTCATCTCACCGTTAGGTGGCAAAGCAGGGAAAATTGCCCTTAAAGAAAGTTGCTGCTGTTTCTTGGTTGCCAGGGTATTATAGAACCTACTCTGGAGCAAATTGGGTGCCAGGGCAGGATTAGGGCCTCCCCTGAAGGAAGTTTGATTCCTGGTGCTGGTGCAGAAGACAGTGCCAGTTCCAAGGATGGGATCCAAGGTTTGGGATTGGATGTGCCATCTCCAATCGACTGAAGCATAAGTTGAGTCCTTAGGACAAAGTTTCACCTTTCACCTTTTCACCTTTCAGGGTAAAAGGTGGCCCTGCACTATAAAATGTATGAGTTCCCATCCCTATTAGATTAGATCAATTCTTAGATTTTTGAAGAATGTTGTATTCCTGAAAACCAAACATGAATAATTTTATTGGTCATGGTGACTAAAACACCTCCAAAACTCAGTAACACTAGTTATTATATACTCATACATGTGCAGAATGACTAGAAAGAGCAGCATCAAAATGACAGTGATGCTATTTCCTCCAATCACCTGTTTGTGATCTACCTCAAATCTTTGTGTCGATGGCTGTTATTTCTGACAAATTCATTAAATCCAGTTTAGTTCCTATGACTATATGAAACAACGTGGCCCAGGAGTCAATCTCACCCTCTATAGGGACTGAATGAGAAAGGAGATGAAGCTTATCAGAGATAGACATCTAAAAGATCAATTCCAAAAAAAATCTTTAGAGCTTGTATCCTAATTATAAATTTCTCTTTATTAATGCATACTAAATGTCCTGAGACAATGGAATTCCTCTATTTAAGGATCACAAACTACTGAGGTTTAGATGGAAATAAGGACACACAGCCTGTATAGAGATTTCTAATGTACTTTGCTATAGTGATAGACCATTGAGTTCAGCCATGTTCCTCATCTGTAAATGGAGTTAATAAAATCTAATTCACAAAATTGTTCTGAATGTTAAATGAGTAAATAAAATGAGTTACAAAAGTAATTGCTTTAAGATGATGAATTTCAGGGTCAGGATAAATAGTATCACAGACATGGTTCTTGCCTTGCATGTAGGCAATCTGGGTTCAATATCTCTAACCCAATGTGGTCCCCTGAGAAACCTCCAGGAGTGATTCATGAATGTATTGAGTGTAGAGCTAGGAGTAAACTATGAGCATTGCCAGTTGTGAGTACAAAACCAAAAGAAAAATTTTCTAAAATAATAAATGTTATTATTCTTTAATTTATATAAATAAGT
>PVKC010040257.1:0-12374 GCA_004027635.1 Crocidura indochinensis | reverse complement strand
CTTCCTTCCTTCCTTCCTTCCTTCCTTCCTTCCTTCCTTCCTTCCTTCCAATGATGGCTGTATTTGAAGACTACATAGTACATTTGTCATTCGTTTTGGGAAAACATCTGTGTCTTCCCATGAGGATGTCTTTTCCAAGCCACCTTTTCATTGTTTCTGAGTAAACACATTTTGTTGCTGAAATAAGCAGTTGCTTTTTGTTGGTAGTCAATAAAGGGCAAGATGGATAAGTTGCAAGCTTGACATTTGCAAATTTTCCTAAGGTTAACTAGGACAAAACTCCCAAGTTCCTGGAGTAGTGGTGAAGCGAGAAAAGTAGGGAGATTAGTTGTGGGGGGACTTATAGTAGCTCCTCCCTTATATATTTTGTGGGGATTAATGAAATAATGCTTATTAAGAACAGACCACAGTGTTTGGTTTCATCACTGTTACTGGAAAGCAAAGAAATTTACTTCTTATGTCAGCCTTACCTGGCTGGCTCTTTTAGTTTTGGGAGTCTTCCAAATACTTCACTAATGACGTTTCTTGACCTGCCCTTAGACAATGACTCTACGTGTCTAACGTTTTCCTAGGCTCTATTCTTAGCTGTTTTACCAATATTGTAAGAATTGACAAAGCTATTTTTATTCTGGCGCTTGAGAGTTCGTGTTCAATAGACTCCTCAAGTAGATTTTCAATTAGTCAGCCTTTTCTTGTTTAATTAACCTATTGACTAAAAAGCACATTCTCTGAGCAAGAATAGCATCTCTCAGTGGGTAAATTTGCATCTTAGGAGAGATTCCAATAGCACCAATGATCTTAGCTCTGAATCTCGCTGATGTGGGAATCTGGCTCACACTCAACAATCTGTGTGTATTGCTGCAATATTCCATAGTTACAACTGCACCGGCCCTGGGATATTACAAACAGGAGAACTTGAAGGGACTCTGGCACAGCGACATAGCAGAGGGCTCAGGGACATGGATATTCTTTGGGATTGTGGACCAAGGAGAGGCCACCGAGCTATCTGCTCGGGCCTGGCTGAAATTAATGCTTGGGCATTAATGGCAGAGGATGAAGCCAGCAAAGGATGGAGTAGCTAATTCCTAGAGTGCTTAGGGTATCATGGTGAGGAATTTATTCTGTCCACTGGTTCACAGAAAGTCAACGAATTCTCGTTTTAGCAAGAGAGTGAAGTGGCCACGTTTGCATTTTATCCAAGTGGTTTTCAACCTTTTACCTCAGTGGACCAGCAGCGGAAAACCACTGTTTATCTAGTTGTTCTACATTTACTGTGGTGACTACAGGGCTGTACACCTTATTATTTTGAGGACTTGAAGATCCTGATTTCCTAGATCTGGATTTGGACGCGAAATTCTGCATTTCTAAAAATGTCCAGGTAATGCTGTGGCTTTGTAGCTAATATTCTGATTCCAATGTAGTACTACTGAAAATGCCCCTGAATGTTAGATCAGAACCACCTGAAGGATGGTCAAACTCAGCTCATTGTCCCTGGCCCTGTAGTCATCTCTAACCTAAATGATGCAGCATGTGTATGCAGCTTGGGGTGGGTTGTGGTGCTGGGTTCAATTTTAGCCATTTAGGTGTGTTAAAGAGGGCTGAGGGTCAGAGAGATACCACAGGTATAGTGTGCATGCTTTGCATACAGCCAACCGTAGTTTGATTCCAGCAGCAATATATGATCTGCTAGAGAATCTCCAGGAGTGATCCTGAGCACTGATCTGGGCATAGTAGCCTCAAAACAACAAATTAAAAAAACCCAAATAAATAAGACTGACTCATAGAGAGGATATCCATATATACAGGCACTAAACTTACTGATATCTATTTTGCTATGTGTACATAGACATATTTATAATTATCTCCATGTGCTTCAAGGTCTTTAAACATAAGATGACACCCTTTTAAGGACCGAAGCAATAGTACAGCAGGAAGGTGTTTGCCTTGAATGCAGTCAACACAGGACAGACCCTGGTTTGAATCCTGGCACCTCAATGGCCCCCTGGCATATGGATATGGCATATCTTGAGCCTTCCAGGAGCAACTTCTGAGTGCAGAGCCAGGAGAAACCCCTGAACATCGCCAGGTGTGACCCAAAAATCAAAAACCAAAAAAAATGATGACACCCTTTTGCATTTTTCCCCCTGGGAATGGAGAAATGATTCTGCAATAATGCAAGTAACAAAAATGAGACAGCTTGCTATAATGTGTCAGTATCTGTCTTTTCCTCCCAACACTTCAACATTATATGTGAACCCACTCACTACATTCCTGGAGGTACCGCATTTTTCTCTCTATAACACACATCTGACCATACAACACACATAGTTTTTAGGTGCTCTCCAGCTCTGTACTCAGGCTTCAGCTCCAGGTGGCATTGTTTTTTTTTTTTTTTTTTTTACCCACTCCCCTTTGAAAGTTTACTTAATGAAAACTTTAAAACAGTTGGAATACTTTATTTTGGTAAACAATTCTATGACTCACCTGGATTTCTATTCAAGGTTTCATCAGGCACCAAGGTGAGCAAGTCGCCATCATCATTCCTTGCAGTTTTTTGAGAGTTTTTCTTGGCTTTATTATCTCTGAGATTATGCTTATTAATTCTTGCCTCCCTTTTCTTTAACTCCATCTGGGCCTGGAAATGATCAGTTGTGAAGAGTTTATGTTCTCACCAAGAGAATTTTCCACTTGAATAGGTCAACAGATCAACTGCTTTGCAAGTTGTGTTTGTTTATGAACATCTGTGATTCTCTCACCAGAATGTGGGTTTCTTTTTAATTTCCCTATTACGAAGTATGAAAAATTTATGCACAGGCTTGTTGGAAGCAAGATCATAGTCTCCACAGAATGTGGCATGAATATGACATGGGCCTTTGTAAACATTTTCTGTAGTTTACAAGAACACACTTTCTGTTACTCTCTGTAGTCTAGCATGTCTGTAAGTGGAGAGGTAGTGAAGTGCAGGCAGGGATCTCAAACTCAATTTACCTGGGGGCCGCAGGAGGCAAAGTCGGGGTGATCCTTGAGTGCAAAGTCAGTAGTAAGCCTTGAACATTGGGGGTGTAACCCTAACAACTAAAACAAAGCAAAACAAAAAAGATTCCTCTAGGGCCACAAAATGTTGTACGGAGGGCCGCAAATGGCCCGTGGGCCGCAAGTTTGAGACCCCTGGAAACTGAGGAGACTGGAACAGGATTGATCATTAAGGAGACATCACTGAAGAGGTTTTGATATGAGAGATTGTTCTTATATGATACTTTAATGGCGTGAACTATGGAGGAATTACCTAAGAATCAAAACAATGACCAACTCATCCCTCTCCATTTTACCAATTTACTCAATTTTATTTTCTGTCTGGAACCAGAGTGTTATAGGAGCGAACTGCTAAAAATGGGAGGCAGATAGACACAAACATACATAGACACAGAAAAAGACTTGAGACCCTGGTCCACCTTTGAGAGGACTGAAAACAGAGAATGTTCAAAAGGATCAGTAGCAGAAGGACTCTTGCTGATTAGAACTCAGCTCTGGTGATTAAATTTAAAATGCTAGGTAAAGATTCGAGATAAATACTTAATGATATTCATGTGGAAGTAATGAGTATGTCGAGTAGATTCAGTAAACATGACAGTCTTTTTCTCGTAGTTACCTCTTGTCTTTTACGGTTCATTTCCAGCATCTGCATTTTATGTAAATATTGTCTTTTCCCAGAAGTATACATTGGAATTTGCATCTTCCTTTCCAGGCCCTGTTATAAAAAGTGACATATATGCTTTGTTTTAATGTAAGCACATGATTGAAACATATAATTTTGCTTTAAAACATATAATGTGTTGTTGACTCTGAGATCCACGACTTGAAATCTTTCTTTGGTACAGAGGGAGATGATCTTCATAATTGATCGAGATTGCCCATGAGAACAATGATTGCAATTCCCTATTAAGTTATTTGTGTAGCTACTTTCTATGCAATCTAGGTTGTTTATTTATTTGTTTGCTTTTTGCTTGTTTCTTTTGGACCACACCCAATTAGGCTCAGGGCCTACCTCTTGCTCTACATTCAGGAATCACTCCTAGCATTGCTTGGGGAGACCATATGGGATGCCAGGGATTAAACTTGGGTGGACCATATGCAAGGCAAATGTCCTACCCACTATACTCATCTCTCTGGTCTTGTAATATTGTTTTTAAGGTTTCTGTAGAGTTTTGAAGTTCCTGAATGAAAATTCTTCTCTACATCCTACTTTAAAAAACTATTACTTTTTTTGTTGTTGTTGAAATATTGATTATTGGGCCCAGGAGATAGCATGGAGGTAAGGCGTTTGCCTTTCATGCAAAAGGTCATCGGTTCGAATCCCGGTGCCCCATATGGTCCCCCGTGCCTGCCAGGAGCAATTTCTGAGCATGGAGCCAGGAGTAACCCCTGAGCACTGCCGGGTGTGACCAAAAAAAAAAAAAAAAGAAATATTGATTAGTATCTTACTTGAAATATATTCTGGTTAGAAGTTTCAACCAGAATTTGAGTTATCGATGTGTCTTTTTTTCCCTGCCCATTCAGTCATTGACTACTTGTCTGGCTAGGATATTAGAGAGGGGATACATAGTGTATAATCATAATCTATTTTACTAGAGTATATACTTTACATATCAAAATATGCTTTGCTATATTTAAATTGTTTAGGAAGTATTTGACGTTGATGTGCGTGTGTGTGTGTGTGTGTGTGTGTGTGTGTGTGTGTGTGAATTTGAGGATCTATCCCCAGGGCATCATAAAATGCAGTGGCAAAGACTAGTAATTGAGGTTACTGAAATGATGAATTCTTGTCACTTATTTGTCACCAAGTAAGAAGAGGATGTGGCATCCCTGTGGACTGTAATTTTTAGGTGATGCAACTTTAGGGAGTATGTCCACCTTTCAAGCACTGTTAGTATCACAGACATGTTTTTGAGGATCTGAACATTTATGGATATCTTTATTGATCAAACAACACACAGTGCCATATTGTGGGCTCCAAAGGGAAACATAAATGTTAAAAATTTACTACAACATATGCTTTATTTCTATTGAAGGGACTTTTCTCTGGAGAGTGTGACTAGCTTATAAAAGAAAAATCTAGAGAAAACCCCTTCCTACGATTACGTTTAGGCAGTGTCGTGATAAACGAAGTCAGAAAAAAATCTCTACATGTGTCTCTTTGAAAACTGTGAGTGAGGGCCAGGTTGGTAGCACAGTGGTAGGGTGTTTGCCTTGCACGTGGCTGACTCAGAATGTATATGGGACATCCCATATGATCTCCTGAGCCAGGAGCGATTTCTGAGCCAATAGTAACCCCTGAGTGCTGCCAGGTCTGGCCCCAAAAAACAAAACAAAAAGACAACAAAAGATAACGGTGAGTGAAGAAAAGTGGAAATAGGAGGTAGATTTGCCCAGTGGTGAATGATAGTGGCTTTCATGTAGCTATGAAAGGATATTAATCATCAGTGTCCACAAAAATCCTGTCTATACCTCCCTGTTTTCCCTGTTTTCATCAGGAAACATCCTTGAGAGGCAAGGGCAATTGCTAGGTAGAGGCAGATCCCAGAAAGAAAAGATAACTTTGGAAAGTTCAAATGTTGAATGATCTCATAGTTTTACTTGTCTCTTAAGTCTTCCAGAAGGCCCACACAGCCCGGTCCCATGCCGTCACTCCCCCTCATCCCACTTACCCGCCTCCTCTGATCATTGCTACAATTTACCTTCGTTCTCTCAGCTTCTTGTTGGCTCAGGAATCTTCCAGAAGTAATTGTGTGTGGCAGGTCAATGGGCTCCAGCTTCTAGAAGTCCAAGATGAGATGAGATGATGACATGAGATGATGAAACAGGCATTCAACTATCTCTACATTTTGCAAAGCAGCACTTATACCTGAGAGCTCGCAGGAAAGACAATTTAAAGTGTATTCTAGTCATTTTAGTGTACAAGGCTTTTCAGCTTATCTGAATCTATTCTATTCCACTGCTGACAGCGAAGTATTGATCTAAACATTGGTTAGAGAGTAAAAAGACTACAACCCCCTTGTTTGGGGTCTGCATTGAAGAATCATATCCAAAGTTATCTATCAGACAGTATGTTATTATAGTTGAAAGAGGTACCAATAAGTCACTTCATTCCATTCATTCTTTAACTACTGTATTTTTAGTACCATGAGACACACTTTCTCCCTCTCCCAAAAGTGCATCTTACGGAGCGAATGTTGCCTGAAGCTGAAGCCTGAATGCAGAGGAGCAGAGCATCGAAAAACTATGCGCGTCTTATGGTCAGTACTTCTTATAGAGCAAAAAAATAAGGTGCTCCACTGAGCTGTTTTTGTCTTTAGGGACATGTCCTACTTTTGAGACCTCAAGAGTAGCTCCCTCAGCCTCCTCAGTGATATGCATCCGTGCTTATGAGGCAGTTTACAGTGAAAATAAAAAGCGCTCACAAATCTTAGACATAGTTTTCCTAGCAAGACATGGCTTTGTGAGGAGATCATGTTGGAGTGTTAAGGGATCAAAGGAACAGAAAGTCATTGTTGAAGTTGTGGACTTGGCTTCTGTCTCACTTGCCCAGATTTAAAGTCCTAGCAGTTGGAGCTCTGGAAAGTTCTGAGAGAGAGGCTTTTTTGTTTTTGAGCTTGACAATATAATGCGGTATCTTCAGAGTATCACAGTTTATTTATTCACTCACTAAGTCCTCACTGAGTGACTGTACATGCCAGGCAAAGGGTATGGTGGTTCACAGGAGAGTTGCATGTCCCTCATGGAGATGATAGTCTATGGAGGAAATAAAAATCGAATTTTGCTTATATCCCTGCTTGATTAATAATAAAAAATGTGACCAGTGATTTGAAGAAAAAGTCTAGAGCGCAGAACTATAAATGAAGATCTCCACTTCAGATATGGATTGTTACAAGTTGAATTATGTTTCCCCCACCCCAGCCATTTTTTAGGTTCTTAGCCCCAATTCCCTGTGTAACTTAATTTGGAAATTCGGTCCTTGCAGAGGCCATCACTTAAAGGTGGACCCTCAATTCAATATGCCTTTTGTCCTCCTAAGAAGAGAATTTTGGGCATAGACATATACACTTAAAAGATACCATGTGAAGATAAAAATAGAGATTGGGGTGATGCTTTACAAGTCAAAGAACACTACAGGGGATGGAATGGTAGCACAGCGGTAGGGCATTTGCTTTGCACGCGGCTGTTCAGGGCCAGATCTGGGTTCGATTCCTGGCATCCCATATGCTCCTCAGAGCCTGCCAGGATCGATTTTTGAGTGCAGAGCCAGGAGTAATTTCTGAGTGCAGAGCCCGGAGTAACCTCTGAGCACCACTGGGTGTGGCCCAATAACCCATCAATCAATGAATCAATAATAAATAATTTAATAATCAGAACTGGACCAGAGAGCAGAGCAGTAATGTGTTTGCCTTTCACGCAGCTGACCCAGAATAGACAGTGGTTCAAATCCCGGCATCCCATATGGTCCTCCAGGCCTGACAGGAGCGATTTCTGAGCCCAGAGTCAGGAGGAAGCCCAGAATGCCTCAGGGTGTGACCCGAAAATGAAAAGAAAAAAGAACACTACAGATTGCCAGAAAATCAAAAGAGGGAGGGCACGAACAGGTTCTTTTTAGAACCCTCAGAAGGCACCAACCTTATCTACATGTTTAATTCAGACTTCAGACTTCCAACATTAGCACTACAGTGGTGAGCAGACAGACTCTTCCCAGACTTGTAGCTTCCAGATTGTTTTGCTTTAATTAAAAAAATGGTCATGTAATTTTTCTATACTTGGTTGGACATGGACTCTATTATGTTGAGTGAAATAAGTCAGAGGGAGAGAGATAGACACAGAATAGTATCACTCATCTGTGGGACTTAAGAAAAACAAAGACAGTATGTTAATAATACCCAGACAATAGAGATGAGGGCTGGAAGGACCAGATCATGATATGAATCTCACCACAAAGAATGGTGAGTGCAGTTAGAGAAATAACTACACCATGACAATGGTAGTGAGTGAGAGAAATAGAATGCCTGCCTAGAAGACAGGCAGGGAGTGGGGGTGGATGGAGAGTGGGGCCATTGGTGGTGGGAAGGTTGCACTGGCGAATAGGGGTGTTCTTTTCTATAACTAAACCCCAAATATGAACATGTTTGCAATCATGGTGCTTAAAATATACTACAAAAATAAATGAGTTTCTGTGACTTACAATACTGTGAATAATAATTTCTCATGTATATAATGCCAACATACACCCATCACCAATCTACCCACCTCCCTCCACCGAGAACCGCAAGTCTTCTTCTGCTTTCATGCTCTCAACTCTGTTGTATGGCTCAGTCTTTCATTATGCTGTCTTTAGACCATTATTAGCTTGCTGTGTATCTTTAAATTCCACATAAACAAGGTCATTCTGATCCCTTTCTGACTGAATTCACTCAATGCGATAGTCTCTGATTCCATGATATTGCTGAAAATTGGATGAATTTTATTCTTTCTTAGAGCTGCATAGTTATGTTAAGACAATATCTTTGTTATTTTGATCCGTCCCATCTGCTACAGTGATTTCAGTTGTTCCCAAAAACATATTAGGAAAGAAGGAAAGGGGAAAGAGTCCAAGAAAGTTTCCTAAGGAAATAAATTTTCAGCTGAAGTTACGAAGTTGAGAGTGTTTAATGTCTAAAATATTCCAGCTGGAGGGAAGTGGTATTTTTTTAAAAATATCATAATGTACTGAAGATATTATAAGAGGTGGTCAGTACTAATAAAATACAGGTTTATCTAAACATCTGTAGAACATAAAGATGCATTGAGGACACAGGGGACTTCAGTCGTTTCTTTAGAATTTTAAGGTCCATGGGAGGTTAGAGCAATAGCACACAGGTAGGGCATTTGCTTTGCATGTGGCTGATCCAGGTTCGATCTCTGGCATCCCACATCGTCTCCTGAGCCTGCCAGGATTGCTTTCCGAGTGCAGAGCCAGGAGTAACTCCTGAGTGCCACTGGGTGTGGTCCAGAAATAAAAAAAGAAGAAAACAAAGTACTTTAATCACAGTGGGATTGAGGAGGACAGAGATCCAAGCATTTGTGGGAGAAGAATCTGCCATGACTGGAAGGTGCCTTTGGGTGAGAAGAGGATAAAGAAATGTTTCTGCCATCCCCTGAATTTGTTTCAGTTTTTTTTCTTCCCTGGTGATTACGTCCTTATGCTTTGCCACTTCTGCCATCCATCATGCTCAGAGTAACATTTTATCTCTTTCAGTCCTCATCTGAATGTTGTAGATAATTACAATGATTCCACATTTCAGAGAGATTAATCACTTGCTCAGGATTGTGGAGTCAAAAATAAAATGGTGACTTTAGGATTCAAACTCAGATCTGGCCAGCTTTAAATCCCATGATCTTTCCTCCACTATCTGTTTCTAAATCTGGTTTATTATCAGTATCTCCTGGAAATTTTTTGGTAATTGAGATTCAACATGCCTAGGCAATGTCATAGGAATAGATGTGCAACCACAGATATGATTATCTAATGTATATAGAATCAAAATTAAAGTGTCACTAATAAATACCATTCTTATAGTTGTATGTCCTATCTATTATGTTTATTGTATAACTACATATCGTTTATACCATATGCCATATATAATATAGCATAGTATATTGTGTATATTACTATATATAAAATACACTTATATATAAATATATAAAACATATATCATATATAAACATACGGTATATATAAAATATTTATATTATATATACTATATATATATTTTTTGTGGGTTTTTGGGTCACATCCGGCAGTGCTCAGGGGTTACTCCTGGCTCCATGCTCAGAAATTGCTCCTGGCAGGCACGGGAGACCATATGGGGCACCGGGAATCAAACCGATGACCTTTTGCATGAAAGGCAAACGCCTTACCTCCATGCTATCTCCCGGGCCCCATATATACTATATATTGAATCTATATTATAGGTGCTATATTTATTATACATATATAATATATAAGATATACTAAAACAGTATTATATATAACAATTTAAGTTTTAGAGCAAGTTTATTTATTTTTTTTGTGTGTGTTCTGGATTACATCTGATAATTATGCTCAGGGATTATTCCCAACTCCATGTTCAGGGATCACTCCAGGTAGGACTCAGGGGACCATTTAGGGTGATAGAGTGAACCCAGGTAGACTGCTTCAAGAAAAGCACCCTACTCACCCACATAGTATCTCTGCAGCCCCAGCAAATTTAGTTTTTAAGCCACAGAAAAATTGACCTGAAACTGTAGAACTGCAGTTCCTCTTTACACTCTGGCCCATACATACATTAGTTCCCCATTATTTATACCCTGCACCAGAGTGGATGCCATCCACGATATCATAGGTATAATTAACTTTGGGGTATTCTTTTGAGTATTCTTATTCTCCAAAGTCTATTAGGATTCTACTGTTGTTATTCAGTCTATAGATTTTTGTTTTGTTTTGTTTTGGGGTCACACCTGGCGGTGTTCAGGGGTTACTTCTGGCTCTGCACTCAGAAATTGCTCCTTGCAGCCTTGGGGGACCATACAGGATACTGGGATTCGAACCACTGTTCATCCTGGGTTGACTGCGTGCAAGGCAAATACCCTACCACTGTGCTATTATAGCTCCAACCCCCAGTCTATAGATTTTTGAGAAATTATAATAACATGGATCCACCAATATATCACAATGCAGAATATGCTTTAAACTTTCTTTGTACCAGGCTAGTGTGATAGCTGAAAGGGTTAGGGGGCATGGCATATTTTGCCTATCATGCATGCCTGGGCTCTATCTCCAGCACCATGGAGTACCCTGAGCACCTTTGGAGAGTGACTTCTGAACTTAGCCCTGGGAATAGCTCTCAGAACTGCTTAATGGGACCTCAAAACAAACAAAAATGTTTTTTGTCTATTTTTGGGTCAGACCTGGCAATACTCAGGGATTACTCCTGGCCCTGCACTCAGGAATCATTCATTCCTGGTAGTGCTTGGAAGGGCCATATGAGATGCTAAAGAATGAACCTGACTGGTTGCCCTACCCACTCTACTATTGCTCTGTAAAATATAATTTTTTCCCAGTTTCTTATTCGCCATTTCCTCTCCCTACCATAGATTTATTTTGGAGGAGGGGAACATCCGATGGTGCTCAGAGGTTCTTCCCAACTCTGTGCTCAGAAATTGCACCTAGCAGGCTTGTAGGAACCTTATGGGATGCCAGAAATCAAACCTGTGTCCATCCCGGATTGGCTGCAGGCAAGGCAAACACCCTACCATTGTGCTATCATTCCAGCCCCATTCCTACCATAGATTTTATTACTGTTTCCATAGTTTTGTCTTTTCTGGAATGTTAGTCTATTTAGAATAATGCCTTTCTAGAATTTAGCCTTTTTAGAAGGGTTTCCTTCACTTACTAATTAATATATGCATTAGCATTTGACTCCAGGTCTCTTCATTGCTTAATCATTTCTTATGAACACTAATATTTTGTATATGCATGCACAATGTTTCCCCATTCATCTCTGGAGGATATCTTGCTGACATCCAAGTTTTAGGAACTTGAAGAAAGCTGTCATAAATATCCAGGGTTAGGCTTTTGTATAGACATAAGTTTTCAATTAATTTGGGGTAAATACCACGAGTCACAAGCGCTGAATCATATGGTAAAAGGATATTTAGTTTTGGTTTTATTTGTTTTGAGGCCATACCCAGCAGTGCTCCGGGCTTGGTCCTGGCCCTGCTCCCAGGGATCACTTTTGGTGGGGCTCTTGGGGGCAATGTGTCATGCCAGGGATTGAATTTTGGATTAATTGACTGTGTGCAAGGCAAGCGCCCTGCCCGCTGTATTATGTCTTCAATCCCAGAGGACATTTAATTTTTCAGAAATTGCCAAATACTTCCAAAGTGACAAAACTATTTTATATTCTCACCAGTCAAATGAGGATTCTGATATTGTATATTCTTTTCTGCTTTTGGTGTTTTTATTGTTTTGGATATAATTTTATAAATGCAGAGTGATCTCTCTCTGCTGCTTTAATTTACAATTTCCTAAAGATGATGACAACATATTTTCATGAGCTTCTATGTCTTCTTATATATTTTGACATTGTATTTCATAACATAGATGTTTTATATTCTTTTATAAAATTTACTTAGCCACACCTGGTGGTACTTAGTGCTTACTTTTGACTCTGCACTCAGGGTTCACTCTTGGTGATGCTCAGGGGGATCATATAGGGTTCTGGGGATCAAACTCTGAAGGCCTCATACACGATCAGCCTCTTACCCACTATACTAATTCTCCAACCACAGAGATATGTCTAATATAAAGA
>PVKC010040256.1:0-12374 GCA_004027635.1 Crocidura indochinensis | reverse complement strand
CAATGTTTAATGAATGAAATTAAAAGTTCAAAGAGGGGCCTGGGAGATAGCATGGAGGTAAGGCGTTTGCCTTTCATGCAAAAGATCATCGGTTCGAATTCCGGTGCCCCATATGGTCCCCCGTGCCTGCCAGGAACAATTTCTGAGCATGGAGCCAGGAGTAACACCTGAGCACTGCTGGGTGTGACCCAAAAACCAAAAAAAAAAAAAAAAAAGTTCAAAGTATGAAAGAATTGAAAAATGAAGTGTAAAATTAGCTTTCTTCTTTGGAAGCTATTATATTTCATCCTCAATGTTCATTTATGATTTTAAGTGATGTATGTGAAAGACAGGGAAAAATGGCATTTACACTTTTTCAAACATTCCATATCCTCATTAATTCTAAAGATGTTTTTATCGTAGTAAATTTTGTTCTCTAATTACAGTTTCTCTATGCTTTATTTAGACATCAAATTAAAAAAACTGATAAACATTTATAGCATTATCCCATAAAATATGTAGCAAAATTATGTAGTGAATTTTTAATGGTAGTTGAACTGAAAAGTACTTTGAGCTTTATATAAGCAGTTTATAGGCAGTCTATCCTTGAGTCTTTGCAATAGTTAAGTTCAGAGCTCAAATATGTACTGCTTGCAGAGCCTGGGACATCCAAGAAGAAAAGGGATAGTAAGGGCTGGAGTACAGTGGGTAGGCCACTTGCCTTACATGCAGCTAACCTGAGTTTGGTCCCCAGTATCCATATGGTCCCCTAGCACCACCAAATATAATTTCTGAGTATGGAAACAGGAGTAAACCCTTACATTGCTGGATATGGCTGTAAAACAACAACAAAAATAAGCAAAGGGGCCGGAGACATAGCATGGAGATAAGGCAGAAGGACAGTGGTTCCAATCAGGGCATCGCATATGGTCCCTGTGCCTGCCAGGGGCAATTTCTGAGTGCAGAGCCTTGTGTGGCCCCTGAGGGCAGCTAGGTGTGACCCAAAAACCAAAAAAAAAAAAAAAAGGAAAAGGAAATTAAATTGGTTTTGGATAATGTCACTTATATGTCAAATCTAAAATAAGGAAGCAACGAAAGATCAAAGGCCAAATAGTGGGAGAAATCTACACAATTGAGTTATTGGGGGAATGGGTGTTTGAAAGTGAGGGACATTAGGGCTGGGTGTGGTGCTGGAATTCTATGCATGAGAAATCATAATTAACAGTATTCTAAATTAAAAAATCTCAGTCAAAAATAATTTGAAATAAAATAGATTCTGGCTATCTACTAGTCTTTGGAAATCCACCAGAAGCAAATATACACCTGGGAAGGAACAAGTTTTGACCAGATTTCAGCATCTTCCACCAAGGTCTACAAAGGGGGACAGGAATAAACATAGAGTACAAACTGGAAGTCACGTCATTTCACATAACTGATGGAAGAGGAAGATGAGAATTCCTCAGATTTTGACAACTGATGAAGCTGTTTCATGCTTTCTCAATCCTCTATTGCCAACCAATGGACACTAACGTATAGATAGTCTTCATGAAAACAAAAGAGATGAAGCATTAGTTATCAACTGTCAGTTTCATGAATATTGCCTTTTCCCCATTTTCTCAAGTAAATTTAAACAGTACAGGAGAGGCAATGTTTAACAAATAAAATGTTGGGACTAGCAGGTTCTAAATGTCCTCATATTTTATTTTAGTTTTATTTTTGGGACCACACCTAGTGCTCAAGTGCTATGCCTGGACTGTTACTCCAGAACCACTCTTTGAAAGCACAGGAAACTATGCGGTTTGAAGTCTCCTGCACGTGAAGAACATGAACAAAACCTTTGAATTCTCCTTGCTGCCTTATTTCTCAGTGTTTCTTTTTCAGTGCTGAGAATGGAAGCTAGGGTCCTAGAGATGCAAGGCAAACTTTCCATTGTTGAATTACACCCCCAGTTCTCATATTTTTCATATCTAACCGTAAAGAACAAAGCAAAATTTCCTTCCCGAAGTGAGTGGACCTCATTTAATAAGTTGAAAACCTGGATAGAAGTAACACCAACTTACATGAGCCAGAGGGACTTCCAATACTAGATGACATTCAGACTTGAATTGAAACCTGGCTCCATTCTGTTCTGTATCTTTAGCCTGCTCAGCCACCCTGCAGAGTTTAAACTTGTCAGCCTGCATAATCAAGAGAGTCAATTCATTGAAATAAATTGGCACATAAATTGGTTGTGTTTCTCTGAGAAACACCATCTGACTCAGACATTGAACAACCTAGTAAATGAATAAAAGCGTTAGCAACGGTGATGCAAATAGATGCTGCAGTGATCCCTCCTTCACATCCCCCTACAGAACAGGGAGATACATAAGGTATCTGGCTTTCGTCCCCTACCCCAGTTTCTTATTTTGGAAATACTGTATAATTATTCTCTAATCAACAGTGTCAAAATTAGGGTGCAAATATTTTCTTTGACCATACAAAAATGTTGTGTTTTTATATTTCTCTCTTCCTCCATTGCTCCAATTGATGCTAAAATACACTATCTTCCCACTGCTTTGAAGGGCTTCAGGCCAGGACTCAAGTTCATTTCCCTCAGTATCAAGTTCTAAGTTTTTGGTGGAAGAATAATATTAGCTCAGATTTTTAGAAATATTGTAATCATTCTTAATCACACCTTTTAACAATATGGAGTACACATTTAAGTCATGTGGAAGGCAACGAAGAAAGCAAAAATGGAAAAAAAAGAAAAAGAAAAAAGAAAAGAAAAAAGATCACATTTTAAAGGCTCCCTGATTACTTTGAGCAAGAACTCAGAGCTGAAAGATGAGAAAGTGACATAGAACATACAGGGCACCTCTCTATTAACAATAGTGCAAATCACAGATTCAAAAAGGAAAGAGATACAGAGACAGAGTGAGAGAGGTGAGAGTAAGAGAAACAAATTGCCTTCCCTAGAGACAGGGGGGTGGAAGGGAGGGAGTGGGAGGGAAATGGGAGAAATCAGTGGCAGGAAAGGTGCACTGGTGAAGGGTGGTGATGAAACCCAATAGTGAACAGTTTTTGTTAACATAGTGCTTAAATGCAATTTTTTTAAATAAACAGGCTCCCTAGGGAAGGGAGAGATAACATAGAAGATAAGACTCTTGCTTTGCATGTAGTCAACCTCAGTTCAATATTCAGCACTATATATAATCCCCTTCCGGAATGATCACTGTGTACAGAGCCAGGAGGAATTCATGAGTACCACTAATATGGCCCCAAATAAAAACCAACCAAAGAAAAGTGTTCAGTGGAATATACATGTAATTCTATATCTGGGATCACCACACAGATTTGACTCAGGATCCTTTGCATCACATATTGCTACATTACACTGAAAATAGAGATGCAGAAATTAATACATTTTTTTGGATAAACGTATATAGTCTTGGCAGGCCAACAATTTCACAAAAATGTAGTCGGTATTACTATGTTGTTAGAGACTATTAGTCTAATAATATTCTGCAGTATGAAGTTATAAGATATATTGCTACATAAATTAAGGTTAATAAGTGAAATGAACTCCAAAGAAATTGAATAATTTAATATTTAGATCTTATAATTATAAAATTACTGGTAATTATAAAATTAATCTAGCAATTATAAAAATAAAAAGATGGTAGTAACAATGTTTTACAAAGTTAAATTAACCACATAGTATAATGAATATTCTCAACTTATAAGGAATTACATACAAGAAGACTTCATGTCCTAGATAGATAAATACTATGGAAACTTTGAAGTAAATAACATAGACACTTAAATATAAAGATGACTCAATAGCTATCATCTGATTTGTAATGGCAGTGACATTTTAGACTGATTCATTCGTGAAAGTGTTAAGATTTTCTGATTAATTCTTCTTGTTTAATCATAACCAATTAGATCGACCTGGGTTTTTTAATTAAATTCCATTTTCAAGGTTTCACTCTGTTCTGAGTGAAATATATCTGAGCACATCTGAAAAAGTAGAACAACAGTTGTACATGAAAAACTGATTAGTTTTTTTAGAGATATGATCATATCTCTAAACTGTAGTTTATTTCTTTGTGAAGGTAAATATGATTTTTTTACTTAAAATTTATTCCATGGGAGGAAAACTTAATGCAGTAAAAGAGTATTTCATGGGTGCCCTGAGCATTTGCATAATTAGTTTTAATGTGGGGAGAAGAACAGAGACCTTTAAATATGGCCTTTTACACTATCCAGATATTGGGTCATTTGCATACTACAGTAACTAGTAGCCTAAAAGGCCAATGTTATATATAGATTTTATGCTTAATTTAGACCTTTCTTATCATAAATTTTGACAAGACAAGAATAAAGAGGCCATTGTAATAGTAAAAGTAGGAGGAATAATTTTACTTTATTTCACTTTTGCTCCTAATCGCTAAGGTTAAGAAGAAAACAATGTCACGGAATTCATTATCTAAAGACAAGCAGTACAAAAGAAAACGTTCATGGCATTTAATCCTAAATCCTGGGCCTTATGAAGGGCAGACCATTTTGTTAGAAGATTCAGGGACATGATGGGTTTTATATTAATTTTTAATGAATCAAAGGCATGATATAATATGCCCTTGGGGAGAGATGTTGTAATTGGGAAGGCATTTAGTAGACCAAATTCTGAACTTTTAGGCAGAAAAATTTTAACCCTCAAACATCTTTATCAACTAATAATCTATATGTGAGGTAGCACCAATTCTTTGTGATAAGCATCATTTTAAAAAGACATTGTTCTCTGCCCAGATGTCTCCTCTTTAAGAATCCTTGTTCCTTAAGAATGAAACTCATCAGCCATTGCAACACTAACCAACTTTCCTTTCTACAGCTTGAACGTTTGTCTCTGTACTTGTTTCCTCCAAATAATATATGTTTTGTGTTGATAGAAATAGTTTTCGCCCCAATTATTTTCCTTGTATATAGATAGTACTTGTTACATATGCCGGGCTCAAGGAGTTTGAGTTAACTCTATTTTTTCTTTTCCTGTTTATACATGAATTACTTTATTTAAAAATGGTGTATCACAAAGTTGACATAGTTCATCACAGTACATTTGTTTCCAGGTAAGTGAAACTGAAATTATTTTTAAAAAAAAAGAAAGAAAAGAAAGAAGAAAGGAGGAAAAATACTACAGCAGCAGAAAAATTTGTGAAAATTGTTGTATCTTGCAAAGAGTATTAATCATTGTTGGAAGGTTTAGTAAGCTCTTGTTGTTAGTTGATCATTCTGTTACTTCATTTGTATCTGAACATTATGTGGCTTCAGATAACAAATTTGTCTAAATTTGGGATCTACAGAAATGACAGTAATAATAAAAAAAAGTTTGGAGTTGTGCTCGCTTCAGCAGCACATATACTAAAATTGGAACGATACAGAGAAGATTAGCATGGAGTTTTTGCTTGGCCACAAATGTGGCCACATGGTCCAGAAATTCTAAGCAGTATTCTTTATACTGCAGCTTTTCTAGGTGTGTTTTCAGCTGCTAGGGCTTCTGGAAGTAGAGGAGAAGTTGGGTTAAGGAAACCTGCACTGACTCCAAAATAGGCCTGGAGATGTCAGCTCAAATACAGATGTACTTGGAGTTTTGGTCAGATTGATGACTCTAATTTTCTTTCAAAAATATTTTTGGCCACATTCCAGAGGTATCACTATTAAGTACCTCATCCTTTACCAAGGTTTTAAATCTTCCTGATGATTATTGGATCTAATGAGTTTCCTGTGAAGATCCAGTCATATTATTAGACTGTAGGGTTAATTTTGGCTGTAAGTAAGACAGGTATACAAGAGGACTCAATGTATAGATATAATGCAAACACATTTATTATTGAATTTATGTTATAAACAAGCACTGTACCTTTTTCTTTAGAAGTTTAATGACGAGCAAAAGAAAACTACTTTGGTTTTCCCATTCAAGTTCTTTAACTCCGTAACTGGAAGAAATTATTTTTACCACAGTGTTGCAAAGTTGAATAGTTTTAGAGGAAGGAGAGGTTTGCTTTAATTTCTGTGCAGTTATCAAGGAGACTGCAGCAAGATAGCTTGTACAGAGAGTTTTAATTTAATTATCATGAATACTTTGAAGCATGGCGTTCTTATAACTTTTATCATAGTATGCTAGGCATTCCTAGTTGTCACCTACTGGTAGAAGAAAGTTAATAGATTATTTTATAATGTTTGTTTTTTTACATACCTCTAAAATTGAACAAAATAAACTGAAATGAGGGGCCCGGGAGATAGCATGGAGGTAAGGTGTTTGCCTTTCATGCAAAAGGTCATCGGTTCGAATCCCGGTGCCCCATATGGTCCCCCGTGCCTGCCAGGTGCAATTTCTGAGCATGGAGCCAGGAGTAACCCCTGAGCACTGCCAGGTGTGATCCCCCCCCCAAAATAAATAAACTGAAACGAGAAGTTCAATATATTTTTCTTTTAAGCCAATAATTTTTACATCCATTCCCATTTCCCAGAACAAAGATAGGAGCCAGCAGGTCAAGCCCACAGGGACAGGAAGTGGTCTCGCTGCACATTGCTCTATGTACACTTGAGGAAACGTTTGGATTCCACTGCCTCAGCTTCAGGCTCAGCCTCCCAAGCTTCTGGTACAGCAATTGCACTTGTTCAATGTACCATTGAAGGTGTAGCCCTGGGCACACTTGACACAGTCTGGAGGGCAAAAGGAGCAGTACCTTTTCTTGGAGAAGCTGTATTTGCAGTCTTTGCATTTGCAGGGGCTTGCACAGGAGAAGACTCCACCAGCACTGCAGGAACAATTTTGAACCCATTTGGTAGTGCAGAGTTCAATACACTTAGAAGCTAAGAGGCTGGATCAGGATACAGGAGGGAGGTGACTGGAGGCTCGAAGGATGCACTTGTCTTGGGAAGACTTAGTAAGAAGTTCAATGTGGTTTTTTTTTGTTTGTTTGTTTTTGTTTTTGGGCCACACCCGGTGATGCTCAGGGGTTACTCCTGGCTATGCGCTCAGAAGTCGCTCCTGGCTTGGGGGACAATATGGGACACCGGGGGATCTAACCGCGGTCCGGTCCATCCAAGGCTAGTGCAGGCAAGGCAGGCACCTTACCCCCGCCCGCCCCGAAGTTCAATGTTTTTATGCTATGTTCAACTTTTGACCACACAAGGCAACAATTTTTACATTAGTGATGAACTTGTCAATAATACAATATGGATATTAGTCTTAACTGGCATTGTTACCTGTTTTGTACAGATTTTTAGTTCTCTTTAACTCTTAGCTTGTATAATATAAGAAGGAAGTACCTAAGCATTTTGTTTTGTTTTGTTTTTGGGTCACACCCTGCAGCACTCAGGAGTTATTCCTTGATCTATGATCAGAAATTTATCCTGGCAGGAACAGGGGACCATAGGGGATGCTGGGATTCAAACCACAGTCCTTCTGCATAAAAAGCAAATGCCTTACCTCCATGCTATCTCTCCGGCCCCATACCTAAGCATTTCTTCTTTAGTGCTAACATCCTTTTAAGAGACAGGGGTCAGCAGCATTTTTGAACCTCAGAATTGCTATACTCAGGATTCATGTAATTAAGCTTTATGCTGTGATAATTAAATTTTCTTAGACAGTTGCTCAAGAAAGTCAGGTATTTATTTATTATTTTTGCTTTGGTTGGCAATGTCAGAATAAGATAGAATAGTATTCTTATGGACTAGTATAGTGATATGGGTTCTATATATATTTCACCTATACTTGAACAATATTTCTATAAGTGAACAAATCATAAATAGTGAAAAAAAATCACCAATCTTTTTTTTTTTTTTTTTGGTTTTTGGGTCACACCTGGCAGTGCTCAGCGGTCACTCCTAGCTCTATGATCAGAAATTGCTCCTGGCAACCTGGGATACCATATGGGATGCCGGGATTCAAACCACCGTTTTTCTGCATGCAAGGCAAACACCCTGCCTCCATGCTATATCTCTGGCCCCCAAATCACCAATCTTAGGTTAAACACTTTGCTTTTTTTTTTTTGGGCCACACCCGGTGATGCTCAGGGGTTACTCCTGGCTATGCGCTCAGAAGTCGCTCCTGGTTTGGGGGACCATATGGGAAACTGGGGGATCGAAACGCGGTCTGTCCTAGGCTAGCACAGGCAAGGCAGGCACCTTACCTCAAGTGCCACTGCCTGGCTCCCAGGTTAAGCACTTTTCCATCAACAAGATGGAAATTGTGATGCCAATTCTCAGTTAATAATTCCTGACAACAATGTTAGCCATGGACAGTTTGTGAAGGTTCACTCACAGCTACACAAAGAGGTCCTTGAAGTGGCTAGCTCCAACAAACAAGAAGGGTACTGATTTCCTTGGTCATGTTTCAAGTAATGATCTCCTCAGAGTAATCCATGTTATTTTAGAAAAGAGTCACTGCACTATATTTCCCTCTGCAGCCAAATCACAAAGGTTTATCTGTCAGCTGTCATGGAAAGAACATCTGTGCCCTACAATTGAGATGTAGGACATTGATGACATTGACATAGATGAGATGCAAATGCATTGAAAAGGGACCTTCATCACAGAGGGATTGTTTGGGAGATACTAAAACAATTAAAATTATGGGTTAGTTTTAACATTAATTGATTTCTGGAATAAGTATTAACCAAACCAATGAGATCAAATTTAGAATAATAGATGACTGAAAAAGTCATTAAGGTTGTGTTAGGGACTAGAAGACAAGGGTAGAAACAGGTCAAGACATAGGTACTAGTAGCAAAGGCACAATGACAGATCTGCGAGCATAGGCTGGCTGTGCATGGAGAAGGAAAGTGGGAGGGAGGTGGGAGTAGTATAATCTTTGGAATGAAGTTTATTTTTTTTCATAGTCATCATCACTGAGGTTTCTGAGTATAACTCTGTTTCCTATTTCCACTAACTCTCTCCAAAATTATACATGGTTATCTTCCAAGAATAATCAGGCAGAGGTGGTTGCCTTCCCCTGTTGCACTTTCTTAGATGTACCATGACTATTGTCTCTGCTCCAGGAGTTTAAAGCGCCTGGCATTCCTAGCATTTGCAGTTTACTTAGTACTCTTCCAAAGATCAGGTGGTGATTAAGTGGTATTCGAAGTCTAAGGTAAGGGACATTTTAAACTTTTGGTTTAAAATTTTGGAATTGAGGGTTTTGTTCTATACTCTAGAGATAAAAATGATTCAAGCTATTCTAAAGACAATCCTTTTCTTTTTTTTAATTTTTATTTGATTGTAACAATTGTGATCTACAGAGTCCTTCATAGTTGAATTTCAGATATATATTTCTATTGTAAAAATGTAGGCCCCTTGATTCTATTGTCATTGACTTTGACTTGGGTATTTAATTTTGTGTTCTAGAACAATCTTTGCCTAGAACATCTTTGTTTAGATATCTTTAGAAGAATGTCACGTCTCATACCAACTCTAATATTCAAGTTTTCGATTTCCTAAGAGAATTTGTGTTACCTTGATTAGGTTGGGACTCTGTTCTATACCAAGAATGCTTATGCTGGAATAGCTTCCACATTATGTAACTAGCTGAACAAGCCAAATAGTCATAAGTAAATGTTAACAAAATTCAATTCTATTCTTTTACAGGAAATTCTCAGTGGTGTTCACCACCAATGTCATCTAGATTCTAAGACTGTTTGTAGACAGTGCTTGATATAATTGCAGGAAAAGCAATTACTTGAATCTCAGGAGTATAACAAGTCATTAGAATTACAAGTAGCCAGAAATCTGACAATTTGTGTACTTTGGGGAGAGAGAGCTAGGGAAGCCAGACTTAGCTTCACACAGGCAAGGCAATTGCTCTAATGTTGAACTACATTCATGAAAATTTGTTTGAAAGTTTGTTAATACAAATGCTATAATGCATGGTTACAAAGTGGCTACATTTTCCAGGTAAAATGTATATCTTAATATTTTATAAAAATATAAGTCTGCTGATTGTTTACAATACAGTATTCCTCAAATGGAGTTAAAATATGAATAGTACTTTAATGACATGACAGATATATTCAAATTAAAATGATCTACTTAAAGATAGAGGTTTTTAAATTTCAAACAAGTCCCAATATTTACAGATGTATACACACTGTCTCTGTTTGATGAAGTTATGGGAAGATAATGACATTGAATTTTGGGAAATCTTAAAATTAGGATGTAATCTGACTCAAAATACTGGTGAAAGGATCATTGTAGCAGTTCTGCAGCTGTGAAATATGACTCCAGGGGCCAGAGTAATAGTACAGTGCGTCGGACACTTGCCTTACACACGGCCAATTTGGCTTCAATACGTGGTCCTCTGAGACTTGCCAGGAATGATATCTGAGCACAAAGCCAAGATGAAGCTCTGAGCTATACAGTATGTGGCCAAACAAAACAAAACAAAACAAAAACAAAAAAACCAAGAAACAAAAACCAAAACAAAAAATTAAAATAATGATCCCAATATTATTGTAAACCTCTATTTAAAAATAGCCCCATCCAAATAAAAATGTATTCTGGGGCCTGGAGAGATAGCACAGTGGCATTTGCCTTGCAAGCAGCTGATCCAAGACCAAAGGTGGTTGGTTCGAATCCCGGTGTCCCATGTGATTCCCCTGTGCCTGCCAGGAGCTATTTCTGAGCAGACAACTAGAAGTACCCCTGAGCACCGCTGAGTGTGGCCCAAAAACAAAAACAAAAAAAAACCAAAAAATTGTATTCTGAAAACAAATTATCTTGTCCTACAATAGCCCTGAACTCAGTAATTTCAAGCGATCCAATGTAGTCTTTTTTGTTGTTGTTGCTGTTGTTTGTTTTGGGGCCACACCCGGTGATGCTCAGGGGTTACTCCTGGCTATACGCTCAGAAATCTCTCTTGGCTTGGGGCACCATATGGGATGCCTGGGATTGAACCAGGTCCATCCTGCATCAGCTGAGTGCAAGGCAAATACTCTACCTCTGTATTATTGCTCCAGCCCCCAGTCTAGTCTTAAAATCAGCCTGAAACTCCAACTCTAGATATTTCAGGACCAAACTCAAAGTCTGGACTACCCCCTCCTCACAAGACAATCCAATAGGATTTAAGGGTTTATTGGCTATAACTACAGAAACTCCTTAGAGCTAAAAAGTCCCTTCTTCTTGACAATGCCTTAGCAAGGAACTGCTATCTCCACAAGAGGACTTTAAAACAAGGAATTTAGAAAAGGCTTATCACTAGCTTCCTAGGCAATGCCCTTTGCACATCATTCTGGAGACCCCCTTTCCACCTAAACACACCTAGTTAGGGTGTATGAATTTTTTCTTTTTACTTTATGAAACTTTCTCATATTTCCCAAATATATTTATTTTATTTCACTGACTTCTGTGAGGAATCTTTTTTTGTGGTGAGTGAGAGATTTTCTGTGGGACTGATTTTCTTCCTGTGATGAACTTAATAATTCCCTGTTAGAGAATCGGTGAGTGGTAGGAGCCAATTTTCACCTGTACAGATCAAGAGGGTCACAGGCCTGATGGATGTTTTTGCAGAGCGGGAAGGACCTTACTGTCCAAGACACAAAGTTATTTCTGCAGATTTTACCGGTCTTGGTCTCCCAGGGCACCCTCTAGTGACCGGATTTAATACATACACTTATTCCTAAAGTGTATCCTTCTGTTAAGGAAGATAAATTTTCAGACAAATTTCAACTCCTTCCTAATTGGTTTTCCCATCATTAAAAAGGAAAACCTTTGCTCAGTAGGATTGGAAAGAAAAAAAATTCCTTTAGACATTCAAAATTTGTCTATTATAAGAATAAAAATGCATATGTTTTAGAAATTGCCTCACTTTACTTGTGGGACTTTGGGACTGTTTCAGGTGCTCACAGCAGGAGCCTGGTGTTTGTGCTGCTGGTCCTAGAGCCACCCTTGTGGGTACTTCTCCAAACATCACACACTGTAGAGGGTCAGAGCATAAAAGACAATAAATAAGCCAGCTAGAGGCCACCTCTTAGGTTGTTTCAGTCAAGATCAGTAAGTATAAGGCACTTGGAACTTCTTCATAGGGGCACCCCCAATGCAACCTTGTTCATGTTTTATTATGGGAACCCTTTATCTTATTTCTTTTTTTGGGGGGGTCACACCCGGTGACACTCAGGGGTTACTCCTGGCTATGCATTCCTGGCTTGGGGGACCATATGGGATACAGGGGGATTGATACGCGGTCCATCCTATGTTAGTGCTATTAAGGCAAATGATCTACCGCCTGCGTCACCATTCTGCCCCCACCCTTTCTCTTATTTCTTATGGAGCTGGGGTCCAGAAATTTATAGGAAGAGCCTCATGAGTTTCCCTACCATGCTCTTACCTCTGAGAAGACTGTTGCACCCCATTTTTCTGGC
>PVKC010040255.1:0-12384 GCA_004027635.1 Crocidura indochinensis | reverse complement strand
AAAGAAAGAAAGAAAGAAAGAAAGAAAGAAAGAAAGAAAGAAAGAAAAGAAAGAGAGAAAGAAAGAAAGAAACTCCTAAGTATCCAGGCATGCCTTTCAAGAAAATATATATTGGGCTGAGAAGATAACTCAATGCTTTGTATGCAGTTGGTCCATGTCTTATTTACAGCACAAGGACCAACAGGTATATAAATAAGCCTTGGGGCCCGGGAGATAGCATGGAGGTAAGGCGTTTGCCTTTCATGCAAAAGGTCATCGGTTCAAATCCCGGTGCCCCATATGGTCCCCCGTGCCTGCCGGGTGTGACCCAAAAACAAAAACAAACAAATAAATAAGCCTTGATCATAGAGCCAGGGGCTGGCCCTGTGTACCTGGGTGTAGCCCCCCAATCCCCCAAAAAAGAAAAGCAAAGAAAAATTGTGGTTTGAGTGGATATTCTTCTTTTATTTAAGATATAAGTGAAAATGCTTTAGCTTTTCAATAATGAATTTGAAGATATTTGTAGTTTGACATGCTGAGGCATGGTCCATATATTCCCAATATATTTAATTTTATATCATGAATGGATATTGAAGTTATAAAATGTCTTTTCAGCATCTCTTGGTATGATCCTATGATTTCTCTTTCTTTTAGTTGATATGATATATTACACAAATTGATTTGCGCATTTCGAACTACCCTTACATCCCTGGAATAAAACACTCTTAGTGTGTTGTTGCATATGTTTTGTTGAAGATTTTTGCATCTTAACTGTTAGCTTTATTTGTAGATTTTTGTAGTTATTTATTGGGCTGTTCTTTTGAGGGCAGACTTCAGAGAGCTATTGGCTTTATAGAATGTATTTAGGAGTGCTCCTTCCTCTTTGGTTTTTCTTGACCAATATTCTTCTTCTAGCTTTTTGTTTTAGTCTTTTTGAGTAGTGTTTTGGTTTCTCTTTTAGTGATTATAACCCAGTTATGTTTTTTTTGTTTCTATGGTAAGGTGTTATTTTTTTGTTTTTTATTTTTTTAGGGAGAGAGGACACATTTAGTGGTTCTCGGGGCTTTCTCCTGGCTCTGTGCTATGATTCTCTTGTTTTACTGGGAATCATAGATGGTGCCAGAGATCGAATCCAGGTCATGTGCAAGACAGATACCCAACCAGTTGTACAATCTCTCTGGGCCCACACCCAGTTTGATGTTTGTTTGAGCTTTTATTTATTTATTTATTTATTTATTTATTTATTTATTTATTTATTTATTTATTTATTTTGGTTTTTGGGCCACACCCGGTGACGCTCAGGGATTACTCCTGGCTATTCGCTCAGAAGTCGCTCCTGGCAGGCACGGGGAACCATATGGGGAACCAGGGGATCGAACCGCGGTCCGTCCTAGGTTAGCACAGGCACCTTACCTCTAGCGCCACCGCCCGGCCCCATTGTTTGAGCTTTTAGAATATTACTCAGGGGACCACCCACACCCAGCAATTTAGTACTTGTGATTCCATGTTCAAGAATTACTCCTGGTGGGGGCCCGGGAGATAGCATGGGGGTAAGGCGTTTGCCTTTCATGCAAAAGGTCATCGGTTTGAATCCCGGTGCCCCATATGGTCCCCCGTGCCTGCCAGGAGCAATTTCTGAGCATGGAGCCAGGAGTAACCCCTGAGCACTGCCGGGCCGGGTGTGACCCAAAAACCAAAAAAAAAAAAAAAAAAAAGAATTACTCCTGGTGGAGCTAGAGTGATAGCTCAGTGGTAGGGCATTTGCCTTGCATGTTGCCAACTTGGGTCGAACCCAGATTCAATTCCCAGCACCCTATCTGGTCCCCTGAGTTTGCCAGGAGTGATTTCTGAGCACAGATCCAGGAGTAACCAAAAACAAACAAACAAACAAATAAAGAATTATTCCTGGTGATGCTAGGAGACCGACCATATGGAATGCTTGGGGATGGAATGTGAGTTGACTGCATGCAAGTGCCTTACACACTGTATTAGCCAATCCCCACAATTCAGTTTTTTTTGTTGTTTGTTTGTTTGTTTTTGGTTTTTGGGCCACACCCGGTGATGCTCAGGGGTTACTCCTGGCTATTCGCTCAGAAGTCGCTCCTGGCAGGCACGGGGGACCATATGGGGACCCGGGGGATCGAACCACGGTCCGTCCTAGGTTAGCGCAGGCACCTTATCTCCAGCGCCACCGCCCGGCCCCCCAGTTTTTTTTATTTTTTAAAATAAATATTTAAATGGGGGGTGCAGGGAATGGCATCACCATGAAAATATCTTCAACTCTATAACTCACTAAGAAACTAAAAATGGGGGCTGGAGAGATTGCATGGAGGTAAGGCGTTTACCTTGCATGCAGAAGGTCAGTGGTTGGAATCCCGGCATCCCATATGGTCCCCGAGCCTACCAGGAGCGATTTCTGAGCATAGAGCATAGAGTACCCCTGAGCACTGCTGGGTGTAACACAAAAACAAAAAGAAAAAAGAAAAAAAAGAAAAAGAAAGAAGGGGCTGGTGAGGTGGTGCTAGAGGTAAGGTGCCTGCCTTGCAAACGCTAGCCAAGGAAGGGCTGCAGTTGGATCCCCCGGCATCCCATATGGTCCCCCCAAGCCAGGGGCAATTTCTGAGCACTTAGCCAGGAGTAACCCCTGAGCATCATATGGGTGTGACCCCCCCAAAAAAAAAGAAAAAAGAAAGAAAAGAAAAATGGACCAGAGCAATGGCACAGCAGTAGGGAGTTTGCCTTGCATGCGGCTAACCTAGGATGGACTGTGGTTTGATCTCCTGGTGTCCCATATGGCCCCCCAAGCCAGGAGCGATTTCTGAGTGCATAGGGAGGGGTAACTCCTGAGCATCACTGGATATGGCCCAAAAAACCAAAACAAACAAATAAAGAAAAACATGGGGGCTGGAGAGATAGCACAGCAGTAGGGTGTTTGCCTTGCAAGCAGCTAATAAAGGACAAATGGTGGTTCGAATCCTGGCATCCCATATGGTTCCCTGTGCCTGCCAAGAGTGATTTCTGAGCACAGAGTTAGGAGTAACCTCTGAGCACTGCCAGGTGTGACCAAAAAATAAAATAAAATAAAATAAAATAAAATAAAATAAAATAAAAGCATGGGGTTGGAGCAATAACATAGTGAGTAGGGTATTTACCTTGCACAAAACCAATTATATAGGATCTCCAGCATCCTATATAATACTACGAGTCTGCTAGGAGTAATGCTTAAGAGCTGCCATGTATGTCCTAGAACCAACCAAACAAACAAATAAAAAGTGAGCTGGAAAGATAATGCAGAGGTAAAGTGCTTGTTTTCATATGACCAATCCAGTCCTATCCCCTACACTAAATATAGTCCCCAAGAACTGCCAAGAGTCACTCCTAAGCCTAGATTCTGGATTAGTCCCAAACACCTCCTGGTGTGTTCAACTGCCCTTTCAAGAAGAAAAGAAAAGGGACCCGGAGTGATAGCACAGCGGCATTTGCCTTGCAAGTGGCTGATCCAGGAACAAAGGTGGTTGGTTCGAATCCCGGTGTCCCATATGGTTCCCCGTGCCTGCCAAGAGCTATTTCTGAGCAGACAGCCAGGAGTATCCCCTGAGCACTGCTGGGTGTGGCCCCAAAAACCAACAAAAAAAAAAAACGAAAGAAAAGAAAAATGAAAATAAAGTGAGATACAACTGGACATTTATTAGGATGTCTAATATTTAAATAACAATACAAAATATTAATTCGAATATTCAGCCACTGAAACACTTAGACACTGCTGGTCGGTATGAAAAATGGTATACTCATTTTGAAAAGTAGCTTTTGGAAATTTGATCCATTCAAATACTTTTAGAATGATTCCACTTCTAAGTATTCACCCAAGACAAATAGAGATAAATGTCCACACAAAAAGTTGTTCATGAAATTTTATTTTTAATAGTTACAAACTTAGAAACAAACTAGATACATAAAAATAAATACTTACAATGGAGTATACTCAATAATAGGAAACAATGAAATAGGTAGGGCTGGAGAGATGATACTAGGGTTAATGCTTTGTCTTGCATGTAACTGATCTCAGTTTAATGCTCAATGCTGGAAATGGAGGAGTGAATATTAACACAGAGTGAGGGGTAGCTCCCAAGTACTTTTAGCTGTGGTCCACCCTCCTCCCAAAAGAAATAATGAACTTGACAGACACAAGAACATGAATGAATCTCAAGATAATGACTTAAAGGAGCCAGACACAATCCCCTTTCATCCTTGTGTTGTTGCAGTGATGGGTTTGTGTGTGTGTGTGTGTGTGTGAGTGTCACATACCACTGAACTGTAGGGCTCACATACTAATGTGTACTGTCTAGACAGTCCCACCTGACTGCAGTGCTCTCCCTTCTGCTTGCAACACCCCTAGGAGTGATGGTGATGCTCACATATGCACTTGCCAGGAACCACTTTTTGACTTTGGTGCTAGCATATCATTTAGTTGTGAGATTTACTGGGGGTCACATCCCTTCAGTTGTGGCCAGGACTTGCTTGTGGTGCTGGGCATTACACAGAAGGGTTTCACAGACTGCAGAGTCCCCAGAATCTTGCTTCTTGCCTGTGATAATGCCGAGATATACAGACAGTTTAGACTTGACTCCTGTTTAGCCCACTGGCCTTAGAATGTCTTGAGGCATTTTTCATATCTGCTTGTCTTAGACTAACTAAAGAAGAGCTTAACATTTTTGTTTGCTCCGGGTACCATATAGGATGCCAAGGATTGAACCCAGGTCAGCCAAGGCAAATCTAACTTTTTTTTTTTTTTTGGCCACACCCGCAGCACTCAGGGGTTATTATTCCTGGCTCTACACTCAGAAATGGCTCCTGGCAGGCAGGCTCGGGGGACCATATGGGATGCTGGGATTTGAACCACCGTCCTTCTGCATGTAAGGCAAACACCTTACCTACATGCTATCTTTCTGGCCCCCAAATGTAGCACTTTTAAATGTTTTCTACTAAGGACTCTTTTCTAAGAAATACTAATATTAGAGTTCTTTTTGTTTTGTTTTGCTTTTTGTTTTTTTGTTCGGTTTGGTCATGTCAGAGACCAAACCCTAATATGAAATTCAGCAGGACAAACCAGTCTTGTGTGGCCAGAGTACATAACCTAAGGCATTGGCTAGCCCCAGAGCCTAAAGAAATATCACAGTTTTCTATCAGGCATACATTCTAGGAAGCTTGTGACATCCTTGAAACTTCACTAACCTTGAGGTGTTCCTGTGCTCCTTATGTAAAGATGGCATGTAAAGATTACCTGTAAGTCGACCTCTGTAATGCAGGCTGTTTCATCCTGCTCTCTCTCCACCCCCTGTAAAATCATGCTTAAAAAGAGCCTATACCAATCAATAAACTGGAGCCTTGACAAGTCTCGTGTTGCTTGGCCCCCTTCTTTCTCCCCATTCTCTTTCAGGCTGGGACCCCTCTATACTCTTGAATAACCTGTCCTGCAGGCCAGGACATGGTCACACCTGGAGGTGCTCAGGCCTTGCTCCTGATTCTGCACTCAAGGATCATTTCTGGTGAGGCTCAGGGAACCAAATGGGATGCCAGTGATTGAACATAGGTCAAACGTGTACAAAGCAAACACTTTACCCACTGTACTCTCTCTTTGACTCACACAAAAAAATGTTTTTTTGTTTGATTTTTGTTTTGCTTTGCTTTGAGATCACACCTGGTGGTGCTTAGGGGCTATTTTAGGCTCTGAGCATTGGGAACCATGTATGGCCAACAATTAACCCAGGCATCTTGTATACAAGACATGTACTCCAGCCCGTTGAGCTTTCTTTGGTCCCATGCCCAAGAAGATTTTTGAAAACCTGAATATATCAGTATAAAAAACAGCCCAAATGGGGAAGAAGAGATAGCATGGAGGTAAGGCGTTTGCCTTTCATGCAGAAGGTCAGTGGTTCGAATTCCGGCATCCCATATGGTCCCCCGAGCCTGCCAGGAGTGATTTCTGAGCATAGAATCAGGAGTAAACCCTGAGCACTGCCGGGTGTGACCAAAACAAACAAACAAACAAAAACCAAAAAAAAACCCAGCCCAAATATACCAGTATACAAAAATTAACAAATATATTTATCTAAATGCATATTTTAAAAACTTTCATCACTACCATAGTTTAAAAAGCTGGATTCCAAGCCACTGTTTTATTTTGTTTTGTTTTGTTTCTCAGCTGGAAACACTGTGGAGCTTTTAGATAATGCTTCTAAATGTTACTAAATCAGAATTTTCAGAAAAGATAATACAGATTTGTTTAGATAAAAGGCAGTAGAGTAGCTAGTGGACAATGGAACATTTGGAGAATAAGTGACTGCAAAAGAACTGGGGACAATGGAAATTCAGCCAACATTTTTCAAAAACTTGCAAAAAATGTTTAACACTTTAACATCAAGCTCCAAACAGTGGCTCCAAATTGCAAAGTAGTCATCATGTTGCTCACTGCATATTTCTCATTACCTCACAGTAAAACCAATTTCACGTAAGAATATCCTTGTGGGGGGCATTGAGAGGGGGGGAATGTTACACTGGTGAAGGGGGATGTTCTGTTTGTGAGTGTAAACCAACTATAATCATGTTTTAATCATGGTGCTTAAATAAAAAAAAAAAAAGAATATCCTTGTGAGGGGCCAGAAAGATAACATGGAGGTAGGGTGTTTGCTTTACATGCAGAAGAACTGTGATTCAAATCCCGGCATCCCATATGGTCCCCCGACTCTGCCAGGAGAAAAAAAAGAATATCCTGGATGAGAACCCATGGATATGATGCAAGTAGTAGAGCATAAGCCTGTCATGAGAACAACCCTAAGTTTGGTCTTGACTCTGCCTCAGCCCTTTGACCCTGCATGACTGAGGTCACCAGTTTGTACAGCCCCCTATCACAATAACAAAATACTTTTTTTTTTTTTTTGGTGTTTGGGTCACACCCGGCAGCACTCAAGGGTTGCTCCTGGTTCTACACTCAGAAATTGCCCCCAGCAGGCACGAGGGACCATATGGGATGCCAGGATTTGAACCACCATCCTTCTGCATGCAAGGCAAATGCCATACCTCCATGCTATCTCTCGGGCCCCCTAAAAGAATATTCTTGATTAAGTTATAAGGTTTATTTTCATTAAATATCAACCTTTGTTTTTGTTTTTGTTTTTGGGCCACACCAGTGGCACTTAGGAATTACTCCTGGCTATGTGCTCAGAAATTGCTCCTGGCTCTGGGGACCATATAGGATACTGGGGATCTAACCCAGGTTCGTTCTGGATAGACCACGTACAAGGCAAACTCTCTACAGCTGTGCTATCACTCTGGCTCCTAAATATCAACCCTTTTAAGAGTTAACAAGGGGAGGGGCCCGGGAGATAGCATGGAGGTAAGGCGTTTGCCTTTCATGCAAAAGATCATCGGTCCCGGTGCTCCATATGGTCCCCCGTGCCTGCCAGGAGCAATTTCTGAGCATGGAGCCAGGAGTAACCCCTGAGCACTGCCAGGTGTGACCCAAAAACCAAAAAAAAAAAAAAAAAAAAAGAGTTAACAAGGGGAGCCTGAGAGATAGCATGGAGGTAGGGCATTTGCTTTGCATGCAAGACTGTGGTTCAAATCCCGGCATCCCATATGGTCCCCTGAACCTTCCAGGAGTGATTTTCTAGCGTAAAGCCAGGAGTAACCCCTGAGTGTTGCCAGGTGTGACTCCCCCCGCCCCCCAAAAAAAAGAGTTTACAAGAGCCCTGAGACCAAAGTATTTGGGATTAGATAAAGAAAGATTAGTGCTTCTGATTGAGGAGAGAGGGTATACATGAAACCCTAAATTATGACATTAGGACTAGAGGGATTGTACAGCAGGTAGGGCATTTGGCTTGTATGTGATAAATCAGGGTTCTTGATCCCCTACATCACACATGATCTTTCTTGCCTGCCAGAAGTGGTTCTTGAGCACTGGGCCAGGAGCAACCCCTAAGCATGGCTGGGTGTGACCCAAAAGCCAGAAAAACTTTTTCTTTTTTGGTTTTTGGTTCACACCCGGCAGCACTCAGGGGTTACTCCTGATTCTTTGCTCAGAAATCACTTCTGGCAGGCTCCGGGGACCACATGGGATGCCGGGATTTGAACCACCGTCCTTCTGCATGCAAGGCAAACGCCTAACCTCTGTGCTATCTCTCCGGCCCCAGAAAAATATTTTGACATTATATTTTTTATTGCTTTTCTTTAACAGGAAATCATGAATTAGGATATATGGTAAACAAAGAAAGCTGAATGGAAGGTAAAGTTGAATTGGAGGTTGGAATTGGCCTGTGAGAGTCTTATAAGTATTGCCAAAAATGACTAGGATTACATTTTATTTATTAAAAAAAATTTTTTTTTTTTGGTTTTTGGGCTACAGTCAGCAGCATTCAGTGCTTATGCTGGACTTTGTGCTCAGGAATCACACCTGGTTGTACTTGAGGAGACCATATGGAATGCCAGGGATTAAATTTAGGTCAGCAGCGTGCAAGACAAAAGCCTATAAAAGTATTATCTCTCCATTTCCAAAGCGCTTCAGTTTTGGAAATTAGAATAACAAGTCAGATTTGGGGGTAAATAAATGTCATTGTGGATCTGGGAAAAGTGGAGAGAAAAAGACCAGAGATACTCCTTGGAGTCTGAGTAAGGAGGAGGAGCATCATTTAGTTTTAGCCACATCTTCCATTGGGTACCACAGACAGGGGTCCTCAAACTTTTTAAAAAGGGAAGTAATTCTGTGTCCCTCAGACCACTGGAGGGTGGACTGTAGTTAATAAAAACCAAAAAAACAACACTGTGAACAATAGTGGCCCGTGGACCTCAGTTTGAAGACCTCTGCCCTAGACTGAGAGGAGTCGTCTAGAGACAGAGGGTAGAAGGGGTGTTGGAGAGAAGTGGGGCACATCCCACACACACATGCACACTGCGACCTTGGGCAGCTCAGGCCACAGCAGCAAAAACACCCTGCAGGCCAGATAAATGTCATTGTCTGGCTGTGAGTGTTCCGTGGGCTGTAATTTGAGGACCCCCGGTTTAGAGGTCTATTAGCAGCAAATTCGTGAACACTTCCTTCTACCATAAGGAGGAGCCATTGTCTTCTCCCAATGATTCTGTGAGTGTTTAACACATGATGCCAGTGTGAGCCACTGGAGTTCACATTTGGCTTAATTAAAACAAATGGAAGCCATGTGTTTAACAAAATAAGGCAGCAGTAATTCTATAGCACCATCCAGGTTCAGATCTGAGGATTTGTGGTTTCAGCGTCCTGTCCCCTGGTATATACATTTCTGCTGTATATCCATTATACCCCAAGAAAATTGTGAGTAGATTCATAGAGAAACCCATGAGGAGAGAAAAAACCCTTAGTTGAGCAACTAGGTTATAACCCAGCACCAAAGCACCAGCCATATTAAGGGAAGCTTTTGTGTAGAGATTAAACTGTCCCAGTAAAATATTACCCAAATTGCAGACACACTAGCTAGTAAACTAAATTATTATTGTTTTAAGTCATTAAGTTTGGCATAGGAGAGGCTGGAGCAATAATACAGCAGATAGGATCTTTATCTTACATGTGGCTGACTCAGGTTCAATCCCTAGCATCCCATATAGTTCCCAAACCCCCTAGGAATAATTCCTGAGAACAAAGGCAAGGATAAGCTGCTTGGCATACCAGGACACCCAGAGACTTTCAGGTTTACTCTTGCCTCGGCCTTGGGGATGACTCCTGGTGATCTTGGGTGATCATAAGGGATGGTGAGAGAGAGGTGAGAGGAGAGAGAGAGAGAGAGAGAGAGAGAGAGATTTACATATTTCTTCTTAGATTATCAGTCTTTTTGGATTAGATTAATATTTTATCAGCTCATTTACACTTTATTACTTCCTGATAGGCCATATATACAAAGACAAACATTTTGGAAGTTAGAGTTTCAATATATGACTTAGAGTGAGGTTGCAGTTAAATCCACAGTAATCTGGGACCGGAGAGATAGCATGGAGGTAAGGAAGGCGTTTGCCTTTCATGCAGAAGGTCATTGGTTCGAATCCCAGCATCCCATATGATCCCCCGTGCTTGCCAGGAGCAATTTCTGAGCATGGAGCCAGGAGTAACCCCTGAGCACTGCCGGGTGTGACCCAAAAAACAAAAAAAATATCCACAGTAATCTATAATTGGGGGAGGTGCTTTTGCTTAGAGGCCATACCTGGTGTTGTTAAGGGCTTATGTCTGGTCCCTGGGCCTTCAGGGCTTACTTCTTTGTTGTTGTTTTGTTTGTTTGTTTGTTTTTGGTCACACCTGGGCGGTGCTCAGAAATTGCTCCTGGCAGGCACAGGGGACCGTATGAGATGCTGGGATTCGAACCACCATCTGTCCTGAACCAGCTGCTTGGAAGGCAAGATCCTTACTGCTGTGCTATCTCTCCGGCTCCATCAGGGCTTACTTCTGAGTGCACTCAGGGATTGCTCCTGGTAGGGCTGATAGATTATCTAGGGTACAAGAGGAAGAGCTAGAAAATGTTGATGGCTCTACAGAAGGCAAATACCCTACCCACTTACTATAGTATTACTCCAGTCCCTTCTTTGATATTATTATCATGACATTTGATCTGTTGTGGAGCCTCTCTCCATGGGGATCCAGCTTTCTCTGGTGCAAACACTTCTGCCCTTCAAAGTGTTTCCAGCCTTCTCAATGGATTTCTGTATTTCAAAGGCCTTCATGCCTTTGAGCTAGTTTGGCTTGGAGACACAGTGATTTTGTTTTTAATTCATATCACCAGTCTCCCTGGCTGCTTGCCTGCAACAAACTCCAGCACTGGGGACAAAAATATCAGAAACTCAAAGGATGAATGAGTCACCTCTTGGACTTCTCTGTGCAGTAAATTCTGAATGCATAACTACAGCAACCAAGACCTGACTAGAACCAGACAATAGGCTGAAGGTCTGGGTGACTCTATCATTCAAGTGACCCAGATCAGTCAAAGTGCTGGGGGTAAGAAGAACCTAGAATAGCTGGTAAAGCAATGAAATGGGAACTAGCAAATGTAGGGCCAGAGTGATACTACAGTGGGGTAGGGTGTTTGCTTTTCATGAAGCTAACCTGGGTTAATCCCTGGCATCTCATATGGTTCTCCGATGGGGCCGAAGTGATAGCATAGCGGTACGGTGTTTGCCTTGCACACAGCTGACCCTGGACAGGACCTATGTTTAGTTCCTGTGTTTCCATATGGTTCCCCAGAGCTTGCCGGAGTTATTTCTGAGTATAGAGCCAGGAGTAACCCCTGAGGACCGATGAGCATGACCTCACCCAAAATACTGTATATGGTCTCCTAAGCACTGCCAGGACTTATTCCTGCACATAGTGCCAGGAAATAAGTGCTGAGGACCACTAGATGAGGTCCTAAAATCAACAGAGTTCCTTCTTGGAAGAAATAAAAAACACATTTTTTTCCCCAATATATACCTTAATATATAAATGGATGCTAATGTTGCAGTGGGTGGATAGTCAAGATCCAGTTTGCTTCACCTCAACAGACTCAGCTGGACTTGCCTCTTCACCCCTAGAGCCTTTCTTCTTGGTTCCAGGGATAACTGATTTTGTTCCAGAAACCACAGCTCTGGCCACTTTGTCCCCTAGTTCAGACCATTTTGCCTTAATTTGCACACAGTGCAGAACCAAACTTCAGCAGCAGTGTTCTAACAGGGCTTGGAGATGACTTTAGAGATAGGAAAAGGGGTTCTGCAGTGACAAGCATAGGGCTCGAGGATCTAGGGAAGTTCATTCTGGTGGGTCCAAGGCAGCGTGATGGCAGTGCTTAGTAGAGGAGTTGGAGCCTGTGCCTAGAGTGGAAATTCTGGATGACCTTACAGAGAAGCAGAGTAGTATGGGGTTGTTTTTTACCAGCACAAGCTTCTCCTTCGTGCTTGTTTTGCCAAGGAGGCCTCTGGTCTGTACTATGAGCTGTCCCAGGACCCTCCCAGGGACGAACAGAGGTGCTCTCTTCCCTGGTGTCTGTTTTCTCCTCTTTTTTTCTCAGATGTGCTGAAAGTTAGACAATCCTCCCTGTCTTTTTGTTCCCTTTCCCCTCATGGTTTTGCATAACTCTTTGTTTCTTTATCTTCTTATTCAGAGAAGCCTATTTTTAATTTCTTGACATTTCTCTCCTAACCTGCTGTTCCCTTTTCCACTGTTCTGACTCCTTCTTTCACCTTAACTGACTTTGTACTTCACAGAGTTGCTTCACAACTAACCCAAACTGTTCTTTACTTTTCCCAAGCTAGTGAAGACCCTCTTTTCCTTTTGATGGACTCTTCTTGGTGACTTGTCCAAAAAAAGTTGATATCTTGACTTTTTTTGTTTATTTGTTTTAGTTTTAGTTTTAGTTTTTTTTT
>PVKC010040254.1:0-12357 GCA_004027635.1 Crocidura indochinensis | reverse complement strand
TATATATATATACCATCTCTGTGCTGTATGTATATATATAATAACAATAACAATGGTTCTAGAAATAGTTGAAAAATAGGATCATGGGATTGACTTTCTCCCAGGAATACAAAAAATAATTTATTTTCTAAATTATGTTCATTATTTTGTCATCATACCTCCTTTTACAAGAAGCCATGACATTTTTTTTCTCAAAGCTTCTATAAAATGGGGCCCGGGAGATAGCATGGAGGTAAGGCATTTGCCTTTCATGCAAAAGGTCATCGGTCCGAATCCCGGTGCCCCATGTGGTCCCCCGTGCCTGCCAGGAGCAATTTCTGAGCATGGAGCCAGGAGTAACCCCTGAGCACTGCCGGGTGTGACCAAAAAGACCAAAAAAAAAAAAAAAAAAAGCTTCTATAAAAGTGAATTCTAGGGGCCAGAGCAGTGGCACAAATGGTAGGGTGCTTGCCTTGCACATGCTAACCTTAGACTGACCACAGTTCGATCCCCAGGGGCCTCTTATGGTTCCCCCAAGCCAGGAGCAATTTCTCAGTGCACAGCCAGGAGTAAGCCCTGAGCATCACCAGGTGTGTCTCCAAAACAAAAAATAAACAAGCAAAAGAAAGTGAATTCTACCTCAAGTAGATGCCTCTCAGACAATTCTCACTTCACCAATTTGATAGATTAAGGATAGTTAAATGGTGGTAGAACAAGTGTTAGGAAGATGCCGATAGGGAGAGAGGTGACATGGGGCAGTGGTGGAGGGTCCTGATCTCTCTGCTGATAGTGGTTGCAGTTATCAGGCACATCAATACCATAGACTTCAACACTATTATGACCATGCTACTTAACTACAATTAAAAGAAATTTGTTTTTTAGGCAGGACACAATATTCTGGGGTTGGGAAGGTTTTGGTCAGCTCTGTAACACTGACCCAGATTTTCTCTTCTGTCATGGATGGTGGTAAGGAGAGATCTATCCCCTTCAGTTTTCTTTCACCCCACCCCAATACTCTCTTCATATGCACCTATATAGAAGAAGCTTTCAAGCCTGAGGCCTTGTGGATGCTTTCCCAGACACTGTTGCTATGAATGTGCCCTTTTCATGGTCAGACCCCACTGTATGCTGTAAATGGTTAATTTCTGGGGTTGCTTTGCCCCCCAGCTGTCTCTGTCTGCATCCATATTACAGGATCACCTGCTTTATCTAAAATCAGCTATTTCTTATCATTACTGTTTTCCAATTCTGGGCTTTAATTAGAAATAGTAAAGAGACCTACATTTAATACTGTCCCGTAGGCTTCTTTCATTGATTATTCCAAGAAATGGACCCATTAGGAATGCAATTGGGGAAGTGCAGAAGGAAGGAGAAATATTTCTGTATGTTTTAGGATACCCTTTATTTTCACCCCACTTTGTATTGTGATTCAAACAGCAAATAGTGAAAAACCTAAGTCTTGAAAACCATTGGCCTACATCTGAATCTTTGCTCACTTTTTAGTAGTTATTAGATCTTGAGAAAAATGGCTTAATTTCTTTGTTTCTCTGTTTTTGCCAATATATAGTGGGGCTGAAAGTAGTACCAAAGTGGAATTTTGAATAAAGCACTTAATTCAATGTGAAATGGTCATTATAATAAAATCTCACTGGCACAAGCCAAACAAACAAAATAAGGAAACAGCAAAGTAATGTAAGTCAAGTGCCCCCTCCCAACCCAGTTCCACACAGCTGAGAGAAAGTATAGCAGGTAATGTGCTTCTGGTATACAGATAACCAGGGTTTTATCCCAGCATCTCATATAATTCCCTGCCAGGAGTGATCCCTGAGTGTCTGAGTGTAGAGACAAGAGTCATCTCTAAACACTGCCAGATATGACCCCAAATCAAAAGGTAGCAGGAAGAAAACGTGTCCCACGATGATATAGAGAGCAAAATTACAGTTCACCTTGTTTCAAGTTCTAGAAAGAAACCACTCAAAATGGCACTGAAAAGTAACCTTCTTTTTTTTTAAATCTCAAAGAACTTTTTGCAACTCAAAAACTATTAAAATGTAAGATTAATAGGCCTCTCCGAAAAACCTATGCCTCACTTTTTCCAATAACTATTTTTAGTAGCCACAGATAAGGCCCTTGTGTGTTCAAATGCATTTGTGGATTTTCACAGAACAAATCAAAGTGAAGAAAGCAATAATAGCAAAGGTGTATGTACACATGGAAAAATATCCTTTCTAATTTGCATTGGGAAACATTTACAACAAAAGTCAACTCACTGAAGTTAGAAAGAACTGTAAATATCAGATGCAGTTATGGCACATCACTGACTTTCCCATTTGGAAAGTCTGACATTTAAGACATTTCATGTGTCTGGGAGAATCTGATATATTTGCTTGGAGAGGCAGGTATTGGTGCATTAAGCACCAGTGACTTGATCCCCAATCCTCCATGGGCACTAAATGCACCCGAAGGCCCATAGGCACAGTCACTGAACTCAGTGAACTGACAACAGGAGAGGAGTATTTGGCTGGGAGGGGAATGGGATTTGGGTCACAGCTAATCAGGCTCTGAATCACTCAGTAACAGAGCTCGGAGTACATATATGTATAGTACAGAGATTGAATCAGGGTCAACCACATGCAAAGGTCTTAAGCCTTATAGAAGAGTCTTTACAAAAACGCCCATCTATCTATTACCTTCCTTCATTTCACTAGTATCCCTCATGGCCACTAAATTAGGCTTTATAAAAGAATAAAACAATTTTGCATATCTGAATCTGTAGGCTCCCTCAAAGCAAACATTTTATATCCACAACAATAAGACCCGAGTCTAAGTAATCCATAGTGAGTCACTAGCAGTGTCACATGGAAATCACAGTCGTTCTACACCACAGAGCTCTCTGCAGACTTCCCTACTCCAAAGTGCTGTGGAATGGAATGGGAGAAACTATTCACCCAATACCCATTAGATAAGGAAGGGGCTAATATCTAAGATATACAAGGTACAGACAGATCTTAACAAGAAATAAAACATCTAACCCCATCAAAAAACAGGGAAAAGAAATGAATGGTTCCTCAAAGAAGAAATGCAAATAGTCAAAAGACACATGAAAAAATGTTTCATATCACTAATCATCAGGGAAATGCAAATTAAAACAACAATGAGATGTCAAGCCACAGAGACTGGCACACATCACAAAGCAAGAACAATCAGTACTGGCAGGATGTGGCAAGAAAAGAGCTCTCATTCACTGCTGGTGGGAATGCTGTCTAGTCTAGCCTTTATGAAAAACAATATGGCGATTCCTCAAAAAAACTGAAAATTGAGCTCACATATGATCCAGCTATACCACTCCTAGGGATATACCCTAGGAACAGAAAAACACAATAAAAATGTCTTCTGTACACCTATATTCATTGGAGCACTATTTACAATAGTCAGAATCTGGAAACAACCCATTTGTCAACAATAGCTGAGTGGCTAAAGAAATGTGGTACATTTACACAATGGAATACTTTGTAGACATCAGAAAAAAATAAAGTCATGAAATTTTCCTATACGTGGATGGACATGGAAACTATTATGCTAAGTGAAATAAGTTAGAGGGAGAGAGATAGACACAGAATAGTCTCACTCACCTATGGGTTTTAAGAAAATAAAAGGCATTATTGTAATAATACACAAAACACAATAGAGAGCTGGAAGGCCCATCTTATGAAGCCTACTACAAAGCATTGTGAGTGCAGTTAGAGAAATAATTATACTGATAACTATCATGACAATGGTAGTGAGTGAGAGAAATAGAGTGTCTGTCTTGAAGACAGGCAGGGGATGGAAGAGGATGGAGATGGGGGCTTTGGTGGTATGAAGGCTGCACTGGTGAAGGGGTGTTATTTTTTATAACTAGAACCCAATTACAAAAATATTTGTAATCATGGTGCTTGAATAAAAATATTGAAGATTAAAAAAAGTGCTGCGGGAGAGAGCAAGTGAAGCCCTTTCTTCAGTAGCCCAATGATAGAACCCACACAGAACACAAATGTCTAGTTAATATCCTAGCTTCTAGTTCAGCTCCTGCTGAAGCCTCAGCATCACAGAGGCCTGATTAAAGACAGAGAAGAGTCAGTGAGGAGAGCCACAGACAGAAAGACAATCTCAAGAATGCACAAGCTAGTGCACTGGTTTACACAAAGGCTGTGTATTAGAATCACCAAGAAAGAGGTGGGATTAAGAAAAAAGATAAGGAACCAGAGTGATAGCACAGTGGTAGGGCATTTGCTTTGCATGTGGCTGACCCAGGACAGACCTAAATTCAATCCCTGGTGTCCCATGTAGTCCCTTGAGTCAAGAGTGATTTCTGAACACATAGTCAGGAGTAACCCTGAGCGTCACCGTCACCTGGTGTGGCCTCAAAACCAACCAAGCAAAATAAAGATAAAAAAAATTCAGGCACTCAGCACATGCTCTGAGATCCTTGTTCTAGAGTAAGGCACAAGTGAAAAAAAAAACACCTAGATTAATTGTGGGAATCATAGCATAACACATGCAGATGTTGAATCACAATGCTGGTTTCCTATTTACCAATGTTTACCCAATGCCACTTCTCTAAAATTTTGGAAAACAAAGACAATCTCCCCACTAAGATTTTGGTTTCCTGGGAGATAAAAAAATTAATTATCACAAAATGAAACACACTGCTGTAATTAAGGTGAGTACATTCTGCTTAAGGGGGGAAAAGGCAGAAGTTAATTAATTCTAGGGAGTTTTGAAAAATCTTCCCATAGAAGGGTAATTGTGGTGAGTCATGCTGAGTCTTGAACAATGAGAAATAATTTTCCAAGGGGAAAAGAGTGAAAGCTCCCATGGAGAGAAGACAATGTTCTTTTAGTACGCCAGAGCATAGTGCACTAAGGTCATTCTGGGGGGATGAAATGCAGAATTCATGTGCCCAGGAGAGAGCAAAGAAAGAAAAGGGTGAACCGAAAAGCAACCAAGACTGGCAAGATCCTATCAGCAAAGATGAAGTGTGAATTTAGAGAAAAACGATAGATGGTGGGAGAGGAGGACAGGTAAGAGTAACAAAGGGGAAGGGAGAGCTGGCTGGTACCACTGCAACCATGGAGGGAGGTGCTAGAGCACTTTTAGGTCCCAGATCTTTGCTTGCTTTACCCAGAAAGAGAGAGCAGATTTTTTAAAATCTGTGCAGTAGGTACTTCATTCAGCAACTCCCAGTGTAGGACTCCAGCAGTCAGGGAACTGAAGTTGGAGAAGAGGGACAAAACTGGGCTCTTTGAGGAGACAGAATCCACAATTCTCTGTAAACTAAGGGATAAAGAATAAAGATTTGAGGCTTACATTGAGAACATTGACTTGAGAGAGGTAATAAGGAAATGACTAAAGGAGGACACAGGAGAAAGGAAGATCCCACAGGCCTTAGAGAAATGAGGAAGTAACTGTTCTTTACAGGAACTAGCTAGAACCACAAGATTAGTAAATCAATAAAGCAACCATCATCATCACAGTTGAGCAGGAAACCTCTCATGAAAAAAGAAAAGCTTATTGAGATTCTTTTGTTTGTTTTTTGGGTCACACCCGGTGACACTCAAGGGTCACTCCTGGCTGTGTACTCAGAAATCACACCTGGCATGGGGAACCATATCTGACACTGGGGATTGAACCCAGGTCCGTCGTGGGTCAGCCATGTGCAAGCCAAACACCCTACAGCTGTGCTATTGCTCCAACCCTAAGCTTATTTTGGGGGGTGGAAAAAACAAGAAGAATATGAACCAAAGGACAGTAGATCTTTCTAGCAAACAAGAACAGGAATGAAGGCTTTGCAGCACAGACGCCGACTGCAGATTCCTGGGCCATAACTGATAGGGTACTGATATCTGTGCTTGAACTAATGCAACCCAGCAGTCGTGAGCAGAGCAGAGGATTGGAGACCAACACTGAGCAGGCAGTGAGGAAAAGGGGGCAGACACTATAACTCAATAAGCCCATTGAGAGAATTAGAGAGATGGATTTCTGGACCAGAAGAACAGGGACAGATGTTTCAGCACAGGAAAACAGGTCAAATAGAGTGTAATAATGAAGCGTGTTAACATGGACAAGACTCCCCAAACCACAACTACAAATAGCACAGAACAAGGTCTGGACTTTTGTTTCCAGAGCTGTACAGAGTGCACTGTTCTGGAAGTAAAGTGTGCTTGAGTTTGGCTTTCAGGAGAAGCAAGAAAACAGGCTTAGGAGAAATCCTCTCCTCCAGTTTAAGCACAGCTTCATGTCATACAGGGCTTTCTTTATCTATAGCAGTTATTTTTTCTATTAAAATAGGAACAAAGGAAGCATACCAACCTGAAAGGAGTTAGTATTTTAGAGATATGAAACAAAAATAATAACCTTTAAGCAATATGAAACTGCAGTAAGGACTCAGACAGATCATTTCCAGACACTGGGGATATGGTTGTACATAGCAGGAATACAGTTCTGAAATGAACGCAAAGGTCATGCCATGGGCTGGAAGACAGTACAGGGGTTAAATCCCTTGCTTTGCAGGCAATTGACCTGCATTTGATACTCAACAGCACAAACACCAAACCCCCAAACACCACCAGGAGTGATACACAATATCCCTGAGTGATACACAGTAAGCCCTGAGTGCCATTGTTTATGGCCCCCAAACAAACAACAGATCACATCCTGCTTGACTAAAAATGACCTATAAGTTCTTCAAGAGCCTTTCTCAAAAGTTTGCAGAGCTTATATTTCCTTTTGTTTTTTAAATTTTAGGGAGCAAGTACTGAATAAAAATCAGATGAGATTATAATAGGAAAATGTAAATGTCCAAAGATAAAATTCAGAGTCTGTTTCTAGAGCTCCAGCATGACCCATTTGTCTTCCAAATCGAAGGATAGATACCTAAGTGTTAGCCAAGAACACTGGCTTGGTACATTGGGGGCAGCTGGGGACTAATGAATGTTGGTCTTGATCCATTACTTCTGGCAGAGTCAAGGTAAATTCAGGGCAGCACTTCTTGACACTTGAGATTTATTTTGTCATTAGTGATAAAACATTGCATAAAGGCTCTTCAATCCTAAACTGTCACCAATACACGTAAGTGTCCTGGGGAAGGTCACCAAAATATTCAGGTGTTGACCCACAGGATTGAAGCTGTGATTTGTGGTTGGCCATTCTGATGATGATTATAAATGATTTGTGTTTAGCATGAGCAGTTAGCCACCTGCTTCTCAGATAAGGAGGAAAATAATGTCAACTGTTTTGAGAGTAAGGAAAAAGTAGGAATTTCAATTGATATGTTATGGTTAGAACAATCAAAAGATTAGGGGCCAGAATGATAGTAGCGCAGGTATTGGCCACATTTACATTTTCTAATGCCTTGTATACAGCTGACCTAGGTTTGATCCCTAGCATTCCATATAGTCACCCAAGCACTGCTAGAAGTTTTCCCTAAGTGCAGTTAGAATGATCAGGTGTGACTCAAAACAAACAACCCCCCCAAGAGAATATTGAATGCATTTTCATGATTCCTTTAGAACCTACAACAAAGCATGTTAAAAATAAAACCACCAAAATTCTCTTGATATTTCTTAAATGCAACATTCTTTTCTTTGAACTCTTATGCAATTTAACCTTACCTGCAGTTCTTATCTTTTGCTTTCCATTCAAATCCTGTATTACATTCTTCATGAGGATACCAGATTACTTTAGTTTTCAGGGGTGACTTCTATATATTCTCACCCACATTCTGACTTGTGTTATCTGTCAGTATTTCATAGGTATCAGTATTACCTCCACATCTAATTTACAATTGAATCATTAACAGGCATTCAATTTTATGACGTCATATTCTAAAACCCCATCATAAAGTTATATTATTATAGGCATATTTTAATGTTTTTGTTACCACATATGACAGTGCTCAGGGTTTACTTCTAGCTCTGCACTCAAGCAGGAGTTGGGGGACCACATTATAGTGTGGGACTAGCAGGAGATATATAGGGATGGAAATTGGGTCAACTGCATACAAGGCAAGTGGCTTACACAATTTACCTACTATATTCTCACTCATTTCTTTTAGGCATATTTTAAGTACTCATTAAAACGTAGCTTATTTCATCTGAATTTAATATATAAGATTTTAAGTAAATTTGGGGCCCGGGAGATAGCATGGAGGTAAGGCGTTTGTCTTTCATGCAAAAGCTCATCAGTTCGAATCCCGGTGCCCCATATGGTCCCTCTTGCCTGCCAGGAGCAATTTCTGAGCATGGAGCCAGGAGTAACCCCTGAGCACTGCCGGGTGTGACCCAAAAACAAACAAACAAAAAAAGATTTTAAGTAAATTGAGGTAAACCTCAATTCCTTTCACATATTGCTATAATGAAATTAACATAAATCTAAAATTCTGACCATAAAATCTTGAGAATTTCACGAAAGTATGAGGCAGCATACTTGAGACCTTTTGTCTCAAAGAGTGAATCCCAATTACTCTATAGAAAAGATCTCATAATAAAGTTTGTACTAGCTTGTAGTAAAATGACAGAAACAAGGAAAATAAGATGTCTTTTCATAAAGGAAATTTTATTCAAATTTATTTTAAAGCAATTTCCTTATCTTGATATAAATATGCCTTTTGTTTCACAAAAATGCTACTTACTATAGAGTAGTGCTTTGTATTGATAATTGATAGACACCCTTACTTAATAAAACAAAAAATGCATTTCTTTGTCAATCTTACTCATCTTTTTAAAATTGGACTTTAAAACCCTCAAGGTTGATGTCTATTAGTATGAATTTCCAAGTAGTGGAAATGATATTTTGGAAATATTGTACTCTTTTAAAAAAGGTCTAAGGGAAGAAATGTACTAAGCCATGATTCATAAAATGAATTTCAAACAAATAATAGAAGAGAGGTGTTCTGTCTACATGCCTGATTATTATTCAGAGGAATGAAAATTCTCTCTCATTCCAGCATAAAGCAAAGTACATGATGTATATTCTTGATCTTGAGTAATCTCCTGACGCACAGATTAGGACAAAATGACGCTTTGTGAGTTCTCAGATGTAATCTTTAAATAGTTCCTCAAGTCTTGAGTCTTCAAGAAATTTGGCCACCCTGGAAATGGCATGAGGTAAGAGGTAAGAGCTATCCAAACAGTCCCATATAAGCCCAGCCTTTTAGCAGTCCTAGTTAGGGGGTAAGTCATCCTAGATCTTACAGAAAGTCCATCTAAATGGACTTGAGTTGTGATCCCTTATGGTGGTATGAAAAACATGTCAAGCCCTGACTAAGTTCTAAATTCATGAAGATGAAAAACACAATAAAATGGTTATTGTTTAAAGCTACTAGGTTTGGTGGTCATTTGCTATTGATTAACATCTATCTGGAATATTTCCTAAAAAAATCTTTTAAAATATTCACTAGGATTCTCAGGCTACAAAGACCACACACACGCATGCGCATGCGCGCGCACACACACACACACACACACACACACACACACACACACACACAGGGGACAGAGCAGTGGCACAAGCGGTAGGGCATTTTATTTGCATATGCTGACCTAGGATGGATCACGGTCCGATTCCCTGGCATCCTATATGGTCCCCTAAGCCAGGAGCAATTTCTGAGCACATAAGCAGGAGTAACCACTGAGTGTCACCAGGTGTGGCCCAAAAACCAAAAAAAAAATACACACAGTATTAATAATCACAGGTATTTCTGTAGCTTGAATTAATTTACTTCCTGTTTGCATTTCAAATCATTTTAAAGAATACCGTGAGGCTGACCCAGGTTTTATCTGACCCCTAGCAACCACATATGGTCCTCTCTGTCTTACCAGGAGTGATCTCCAAGAAGGAAGTTCTGAGCTCTGAGTGTGTCCCCGAAACAACTAAAAGAGAAGCCAACTAGCAAATTCAGTTGCAGAAGAAAGTTGTATAGATTACAAAGAAAATTTTAGCACCTTTTAACCTTTGTGTTGGATGGAACTGTACTTCAGTTATTTTTTTAATTTTAATTTTTGTTTTGTTTTTGGGTCACACCAACAGCCCTCAGGGTTTATGCCTGGTTCTGTGCTCAGAAATCACTCCTGGCAGGCATGGGGGACCATATGGGATTAGGATCATTCTGGATTGATTGTGGGCAAGGCAAACATCCTACCACTGTGCTATATCTCCAGCCCCTGTAGTACAGTTTTAACGGTCATTAATGTCCAAAGAAACATTATTATATTCTCTCTTGATTTTAAAATGTATATACAAATATCTATATATTTTAATTAAAAATGTTTTAATTACAGCTAATTCCTGGTCTATATAAGTCAAATCTAGTCCTAATCAAATTTTCTTTTGCTTTAGAACCAAGTACAGATACTCCTCGCTTAACAACCAAGTTCTGTTTGGTCGTTAAGTGAATTGGTCATTAAGTGAGGAACTGCATGTACTGTATACAGTAGTATAGTATATGCATAGTACTTGACAGTACAGTATTCTGAATAAGTAAAATAATGAGAAAGATCAAACTGAAAACTTCCACTTGTTTTAATTTGCATAGGTTGTGCAATTTACACACAGTATTGCAATGCATTACAGAACATAAAGTTAGTAAAGTAGGTACATTAAAGCACCAAAAACCACAGTACTGTGCTGTAGATTGTATAAGATGGAAAAAGGATATTTAAAATAAAATAACGGTGGATAGTCGTAAGTGCGAGTAGTCGCTAAACAGGTAGGTCCTTAAGCGAGGAATATTTGTAGGTGTACATGACTCTTGATCAAGGATCCACTTGTTGGCAAACTGGCCTCTAGGGGGAGCCAAAGACTCCCCCTTATTTTACCTTGGTAAGAGCTGATGTGATAGTGTTCCAAACTGGCAACTCAAGATTTCAATGTGAGGCCTGTGTGGTAGGGATGAGGCATTGGATGAGGAAATTGCTTCTTCATCAGGGTCATCTCTCGTTCATATAGTGTTTCTCTGTCTCTTCTGTCCCCTCATACTTCCTTCCATCTCCTTTCTGCCTCTCAAAAACTACATCTTTGATAATATATATTTCTAATTTTAGAAATCATGATTTACAATATTGTTTTTTTATTGCTAATGGTAGGGTTTCATGCATGGAATGTTCCAGTACCACACCTTTCACCAGAGACCACCTCAAATCATCCCTGTGTTAAGCTTTCCACTGATGATCAATTTTCAGTTTCTGCTGCCTTTTGGCATTTGTTTCCTCACTATGTTGCTTTATATAATAGGTAATACTCTATCTGTCCCTATCCTTCTAATTCCACACAGCATAATAACTTCTAGATCCATTCATGTAACAGCTTATTGTATGATTTATTATTTTCTTATAGTTGACCATTGCATATAAGTGCCACAGTTGTTTTCAAACTTTGGCTGCAATGAACATAGAAGCACAAATATTTTACAGCATAGATTTTTTTGGGCTCCCATTGTAGATGTCAAGAAAACCTCACTTCTGATTATTTTATATGAGTATGACACTAAATTTATATGACACTCAATTCTAAGACAAAAAATTTTTTTTTACATACAGGGGATTCCTAGAAAACTCAGGTCATTCACATGATACAGATTCAAGTAAATGATCCTCATTATCATGCAAATAAAATACTTAGGCATCCATATATTGGGTGCGTGATTCAGGATTTTTTAATATCTGTATTTAAATTTCTTGATTATAAACATAAATATGGTTGGGTTTCAGTCATGTAAAGATTTCACCAGTGCAACATTCCCATCACCAATGTCCCAAATCTCCCTCCTTTCCACCCTACCTGCCTGTACTCTAGACAGGCTTTCTACTTCCCTCGTTCATTTTCATTGTTAGGATAGTTCTCAATGTAGTTATTTCTCTGATTACACTCATCACTCTTTGCGGTGAGCTTCATGAAGTGAGCTGGTACTTCCAGCCCTCCTCTCTTTTTTTCTCTGAAAATTATTGCAAGAATGTTTTTTATTTTTCTTAAAAACCATAGATGAGGGCCCAGAGAGATAGCACAGTGGTGTTTGCCTTGCAAGCAGCTGATCCAGAACTTAAGGTGGTTGGTTCGAATCCCGGTGTCCCATATGGTCCACCGTGCCTGCCAGGAGTGATTTCTGAGCAGATAACCCCTGAGCACCGCAGGGAGTGGTCCAAAAACCAAAACAAAAACCAAAACGAAAACATAGATGAGTGAGACTATTCTGCGTCTTTCTCTCCCTCTGACATATTTCACTCAGCATAATAGATTCCATGTACAACCATGTATAGGAAAATTTCATGACTTCATCTCTCCTGACGGCTGCATAATATTCCATTGTGTACATGTACCACAGTTTCTTTTTTTTTTTTTTTT